>SJYC01043202.1:0-49241 GCA_006408675.1 Madoqua kirkii
CCTGCCCGCCTGCGGGAGGAGCCAGGCGCAGAGCCGGGCGGGCGGGCTGGCAGGAACGGCAGCCAGGAGTCCCCGGGTCCCTGCTGGAGTGTGCTGGGTAGGTGCCTGGGTGCCAGGGTGCGTGAGTGGTGGGCTGGGGGCTCTTGTCCCGTCCACCCCGTGCCCCTGTTTCTATTGTTTCTTCCCCAGGGCAGCCATTGATAGGTATGTTGCAACCAAACCATGTTATGCTCTGCTCTGAGTCGGCTCTGTGTGTGTGTGTGTGTGTGTGTGTGTGTGTGTGTGTGTCTGTCTGTCTGTCTCAGTGGGTGGGGACCCTGCGGGGCTGGGGCGTGCTTGCACTCTGGGCTGCTACCACTTCTAGACTGGCCAGCCGGCTTTTCTTGCCGAGAGAAAGGAATGTTTGGTGACCAGAAGTCGGGACTCTGGGTGGGGAGGGAGCTCTCAGCCCGCGGTGCTGACCACCAACCAGGCACCAGGATGGCCGTTCTTGCCGAGTTCCATGAGGGGAAGGAGGTGGTGGTCTCCGGGGGGCTGGTCTGGGTAGAGGGGTGCGGTGGCTGATCCCTGAGGCGTCTGCTGAAAAATGTCCACTGAGAGTCCAGGCAGAGATAGAGATGCTCTGCCTCCCCCTTGGGGAAGGTCTCGTGCCTGCTCCTTTGGCTTCTCACTGAGACCTCCGAGGAAGGGTGTCATTGTTAGGGACCGGCTCACCCCGCAGAGTTAGGTGCTGTGAGCAGACAGAGGCCGATTCTGTCGTCAGCGTGGAGAGAGCCCGCATCTCTCCTCTTGTCCTAAGGTGTCCGAGAAGAATCCTGCCCTGGGAGCTCAGGGCCGAGGAGAGCCAGGTGCAGAGAGTGGAGGGGCTCTGGCTCAGTTCACACGGCAGATCTCCGGCCGGACCAGGTTGGAGGATGTCTGCCTCCTGGAACAGCAAGGACCAGGTATGTGGGTGTCATCACCCCGACCCCAGTGATGACTTTCAGTCTGGAGTCTGCCACTCCGGCCTAGCTAAGTATGGAGCCACTGGGTCCCTCACCAAAAGCTTGCCACATTGTGCCGCCACCCTCAGGCCTCAGAGCTGGGGCTGTCGGACTCCCCTGTCCTCACGGCTGGACTGGGTCTGTCTACTGGAAGGAGGGAGCTGCAGCGCCTGCTCCGCCAGTGCCCGTGGGATCCCAGCCAGGGCACTGCGGCCACAGTCAAAGTTTCCACCGGGGCCCCTTGAATCCTCCACACCCAGCGAAGGGGCACCTCCCCTCTTCTCCAACCCTAGCATGTTGCAAGGCTTAGCCCAGGGCGGGCCTTTTGGGGAGCCAAGTTCCACAGCAGGGCCCGCTCCTGGCCCAGCCTGGCATCTGCTGCACCCGGAGGTCGGGGGCTGGTGAGGATGGAGGCAGCTGAGGTGAGTGGCCCCCCTGTGGGGAATGTCACCAAGGCTTTGAACCAGAGTTGGTCGAGGGGGCTTTTGATCATCAGTGTCTGGTGTTAGTGAAACCACCCCACTTCCTGGCTTTCTTTCCTTTGCGCATGCTGTCCCTGCTGCCCCGGAAGCCCATCTCTTCTCTTCCCTTCTCTCCAGGTCTTGATCCTCCCCAGCCTTCCCTAGCTAGAGCAAACACTGCCGTTGAAACATGTCCAGTGGGGGTGGTACCCACTGTGGTTGCTTCACGTCTTTTGAACGTGGAGTTTGAGCCTGATTCATCCTTTGGTCCCAAGGCTCCAGCCTGGGGCTCTGAGTGTGATAGGAAAGGGCTCAGGTGGGTTTCCTTGGGGACAGGCTCTGATGTCCAAGTCAGCTCTTCCTCTTCATCTCCCAGCTCTGCCTGGCAGACAGTGGGCACTACCAGTTCGGGCTCCAATGAGGAGCCCCTTTGGAGGGGCCCTCGTTTCTTCACGTCAGGATGGCCGAGGGTGAGGGGATGGGATCTGATAGACGATGAGGCAGGGAAAACCTTGGCTTCAGCCTGGTGGAGCCCACAGGGAAAGCCCGCTCAGGGATCATGCTGGGCTGGGCTGGGCTGGGGGTATGGTGGCCACACTATGGCCTGGGCCATGGAGGGTAGAAGAGACAAGCCCCCGCTGGTTTGAATGCAGTGCTTCTGGTCTTTCCCATAGACTACGGCAGCTTAGAGCTCAGATTGGGCCCCACCGGGATGGTGCCAACCAGGGAGGTGGATCAGAGGGTTGAGGGGTGGTGTGTGGTTCTCAACCAGTGGTCTGCCTGGTTCCCCAAAAGAGATACAGCTGAGGAGGGAGTGCCCACTCTCCGCTAGGTTCCTGGGGACCCTGAGAGCCACTTCCCGTTTGGTCTCCCAAGGCCCCAGAATAGCTGAGTGTGTTTACTTTCTGGCCTGGCTGAGGCAGGCCAAGAAGGACTTGCCTGAGGTTCCATGCGACTCAGTGGCACAGTGGGGACAAGAACCCAGGTCTGCGGGTCCCCCACCCAGGTTTCTCTCCATCACACCAGCTGCATGACTCAGAGCACCTGGCTTTCATCTAGGTGCTCACTTTTGGGGGACCCCCTTAGTGACACATTCCTTTCCAGGACCCCCACATTACTGGCTTTTTCCTCTGGAAAAGCAGCATGTATGGTAAAGAAAGCCCTGGCCCGGCCGACAGGCTAGAGACCAAGGTGCAGCCTGGTCCCTGCTGACTGGATCATCTCAGGCCAGTCTCCTTTTTCTCTGGCTCAGTTTCCCCTTTGGAGCAGCCAGGGACTGTACCAGGTATTGCCAGGCCCCTTCCTGCTGTCCAGAGACTCTTCCATCCCCTGCACACCCTCTCCTCTTCCTGGGTCCTGAGAGCCCTCAGTCAAGGCCAGGCGTGGGCTTCTCAGGGAAGCGGCCCCCAACCTGTTCCTCAGGCCCTTCTGGTCAGAAACCTTCTCCTTCAAGCTGGATCCCAGGTTGAGGCTGGGAGGTTTGTTGTTGTTTGTGGAGCCAGGCCGTTTCCAAGATGTCACCGCTTAGGGAAAACCGTCATTCCTCCCAGGGATAAACAGGCTGCTTATGGCTCAGCCCGCTAAGCCTAGAGAGGTCGGAGCTGTCACAGCAGGCCAGCCAGGCTCAGCCCCAGGGAGCCACCACCTTTGCCTGCACAACCAGCTGGGTGGGGGCAGGACTTGGGGAGAGACAGGCTGGGGCCACGAGCTGCTTGAGAGATTGGAGCTTCCAGGCATGGAGGAGAGGGGAAGGGGTCCCAGGAGACTGCTCCTCTGGTGAGGGGCCTAGGTCATGGCTCCAGATGTGTGGAGAGCCACCAGGTGTGCCCTCTGCTCCAGAGGGCCCAGGCTTCTCCCCTCCCCCTCTACCGTGGGCTGGCCTGCCCGCACCTGGCACTGGGGCCTGGGGCTGGGGCTGCTGCCGGAAAACTGTCAGCGGCTCCCAACTTAGGAAGGTGAGGGGTGGTGGTGGTGAGTTATTTGGAACCAGGCGCACCCTCCCCCACGTAGCCCTGGCTCTCTGTGGTATCCTTGGTTACCTCTTGGTGGGGATGTTGCTAAGTCGTGTCCGACTCTTTGTGACCCTATAGACTATAGCTAGCCCATCAGGCTCCTGCCTCCATGGAATTTTCCAGATGCGAATATGGGAGTGGGTTGCCTCTTGGTGACTCGGATAACTCCGGGCAGGGTGGCAGAAGATAGGGGCAGGGGAGAGGCAGAGGAAGAGCTGGGCAGAGCCTCTGGGAGCCAGGTGGCTGGCCACAACCTTGAATAAATGGCTGGAGACCACCACACAGAGGAACATGGAATGGAAGGTGGTGTGTCTATCCCACTCCTCAGGTTAATGGTTTTAACTGTGTGCACGCAGAGCTCTGAAATCTCCGCTGCTCAGACCTCAATTCATGAAGTTCCCTGTTGATTTAAATAGCGGCTCTCTAATTACATTCTCTGCCCCCACCCTCCGTCCCTTCCCTCCGCGTGTCAGATGCCTACGATGTACCGTACACTGGCCAAGGGCTGGAGGCATAGTTCCAGTCTTCAGTCTAGTGCCGGGGATGGGTATATAATGGATGGTAACAAGACAGCTTCAGTGGGGTGGCCTAGGGAGGGGAAACCCTGGGGAGACTCTGTTCCAGCCCAGGAGCCCCATCGAAGCTTCCTACAGGAGGTGAGACTGAATCTGGAGGCACATCTGGATGTCCATCAAAGGAGCAGGTCTCCATCCCAGTGTGCCCACCCCTCCAGGGTGGAGCGGTGATTTTTTACCCAGCCATAGGAATCCCCTCTATGTCTCCAGCCACAGACTCCGGCTTATCTCAGGGAGGCTGTATAATGCTATGTGCAGGTGCCTGGGCTCGGGACTCCCCACTCTGCAATGGGGCATGACCCAGAGCCTCTTGGTGCCTGCGTTTCCTTAGGCAAGGGCTCAGCCTCGCTGGGGTAATGAGATGATGTGTGTGGAGGGAGGGCTCTTGCACGCTGGCACTGAGTCATGGGGGCCGTGGGGGTGCCCTGGCACCTTCCTTTACCGGTGGCTGTTGTTGGATGAGATGCTGTGGGTGGAGTGAGGGGCTCGGCATGGGACCTGACACTGAGCGGGCCGTTGCTGAATGGAAGGTGGTATAGCAGCTTTTGGAGGGAGGACAGGGAGGCATCAGTTAGAAGGTTCCATCAGACCCTGGGATGAGAGCTTTTATTTGCTTTCTAAATAAACTTTAAGTTGCAACATTAAATTACGTCTTTCGTTTCAAGGATGAAAGTGTGTAGCTGAGGAATTATCACAAAGTGAACGAACTCCCCAGGTCAAGAAATAGAACATTCTAGTACCCTGGAAACCTCCCCCACGCCCTAGCTGCCACCCACCTCAGTCACTGCCACCTCAGAGTGCTCCTGTGCTGACCTCTCTCATTGAGCAGTGTTGCCTGTTTTGAATTTTGTATCTGTGGAATCCTTGGGTGTGTGTTCTTTTATGCTGACTTCTTTGGAGCAGCGTTTTGATGGTGAAATTTGTCAGTGTTATTGGACGTGGTCTTATTTTGCTCAGCCCCCTTGCTGTGTGGAATTTCACCGTGTGACTATATCCATTCTATCATTGACAGACACTTGAGCTGTTGCCAGTTGACAATCGTCATGAAAGGTACTGTTATGGATATTCTCACGCATGCCTTTTTGGTGCACTGCACTTTTCTGTTGGGCAAATACCCAAGGTTTGCAGTTGCCGAGTCATAAAGTTATATATAATTAGCTTTAGTAGATTCCGTTGTATAATCTTCTAGAGTGTGACACCAGTACACCCTCTTCAAACAACGAAGGAGAACACCTGTTGCTCCCTGTCCTTACCAACAGATTTGACAGTAGCTATTGTGACGTCTAATTGTGGCTTTTATTTGCATTTCCTTGGTGACTAATGAGGTTTAGCACCCTTTCATATGTTGATTGTCCATTTGGATAATCTTTTTGGAAAGTTCCTGTTCGAGTCTTTTCTCCAGTTTTCCGCTGGATCCTCCATCTTTTTCCTTATTAATTTGAAGGAGCTTAAAAAATATTCCGGATATGTGTTTATTGTTGGACATGCACATTACAAATATCTCCTCCCACCCAGTGGCTTGCCTTTTCACTCTTTTCAGGGTGTCTTCCAAAGAAGAGAAGTTCTTCATTTTTGTGGTCCAATCTGTCAATCTTTGTCTCTATGGAAAATATCTATTGAATCTTGTTTCTTTGCCTGTTACAAGGTTTTGGATATATTTTCCAATGTTATCTTCTGGATGTTTTATGTTTCATATTTAGCTTTAAAATCCACTCGAAATAGATTCTTAGATAGGGTGGAGACAGAGGTCAAGACTCATTTTCTCTGGGTGGATATCCAGTTTATTCAAAAGATCATCCTTTCTCACTGTTGGTCACCATCACCTTTGTCACAAATCAAGGGCAATGCATGTGTGGGTAAGCTGTTTTGAAAGATAAGTAGGAGTTCTCAGGTGGACAGAGGAGGGGAGAAAGTGCAGTGAGCACAGGTTTGGTGTTTGGGGAACTACCAATAGTTCAGCCTGGCTGGAGGGGAGAAGGGAGGCGGGTTGGCAGGGATAGAACATGCAGGGGAGGGAGCTGGGACTGCCCCACAGGGAAGGAGAGGGTTCAGCAACAGGCGGCGTGTACTCAGGAGCCCCAGGAAAGGAGGGTGAGTTTGGAGCAGCCAGTCAACCCAGACAAACCCAGCCTTGACATCAGCCCAGGCAGAGACACAGGGTGTCTGCTTTGGGGAGGCAGGGGTGGAGGTAGCAGGCGGAGATGCCCGGGGCCTTGGAGGATGACTTTTGACTGCAGGTTTATAGCTGAGTCCCACAGCCAGATAAACCTTCAAGTGTTCTCCCCCATCCCTACCCCAGTCCCCCAACCGGATGCCCCTGGCACTGCAGGCACTGAAGGAGCAGTATTTTAGGGGACTGGAACAGACAGAAAAGGGTGGGGATGGGTCTCTGGAAAGGGGGCGTTTTCTACTCTTCTGGCCCTAGCTGCACCCACCAGGATCCTGACCTCGCCTTGGGCCCTGAGAACAGACCCTCCCAGGCTGGCTGAGATTCAGAGCTGGACATCCCCACCCGGATGCCCCTGGCACTGCAGGCACTGAAGGAGGAGTATTTTAGGGGACTGGAACAGACAGAAAAGGGTGGGGATGGGTCTCTGGAAAGGGGGCGTTTTCTACTCTTCTGGCCCTAGCTGCACCCACCAGGATCCTGACCTCGCCTTGGGCCCTGAGAACAGACCCTCCCAGGCTGGCTGAGATTCAGAGCTGGACAGATCCCCTCTGGGAGAGGGTGGCCTGGAGAGGGGAGTCACTTGACTTGGTGCCATGCAGAGAGCCAGACGGCCCTAGCCAAAGGGAAGCTGAGCACAGGCTGGGCTACCCGCAGCCTCCAGGGCCTTTCGGATAGGCCTCCATCTTCTGCCCTGAAGTGTACCGATAATAGCGCCCCCACCGAAGGGCTGCGGTCAGAATATGTCAAGTGCCTTCTCCTGGGCTGGAATGCAGGGGAGGGGACAGGTGATGATGATGATGAAGGAGGTCTGATTACCTCCTTGCAATTGCAAATGTGTATTGAGCACACACTGGGCTTCCCAGGCAGCGCTAGTGGTAAAGGACCCGCGTGCCAGTGCAGGAGATGTAAGAGATGTGGGTTTGATCCCTGGGCCGGGAAAATCCTCTGGAGGAAGGCATGGCAAACCACTCTGGTATTCTTGCCTGGAGAATCCTGTGGACAGAGGAGTCAGGTAGACTACAGTCCATAGGGTTTTAAAGAGTTGGATGTGACTGAAGTGATTTAGCACACACACATTGAGCACCTATCACGTACCAGACCCTTCTGTCAGGGTGGTCTCCCAACAGTACTGTGGTGTAGGTACTTGCTACCTCTGTCACCATTTCACAGATGAGAAAATTGAGCCTTGAAGAGGTTAAGCAGTCTACCCCAGGACACTGAGCTACGAGGTGGCTGGGCTGGGAGAGGAACCTGGATTTGCCTGTCTCCAGACCCCTGTTCTTCACCAGCAGTAGGCTTTTCTCCTCCACCCCTGGCTCTGAAAGTGCTCCCCGATTCCCAAGCTGTTGCTTGGCGTTAAGCCTGAGATTTGGGGGTTGGTCTCCGGTGCCTGCCATGAGGAGAATTGAGCAGCAAGAGGAAGGTGACAGCCATGGGCCAAGCAGGGCTATATCCCAGGTCCAGCCTCCTGCCCACTAGCATCCCCGAGAGGGAGGTGCCACTGACTCAGCCACACAATTAAGAAGCGGGATTCAGCCCGCCCCACCTGAGTCCAGATCCTCGTCTCCTGACCACAGTGCCATTTGTGTCCTTTTCTGGGGTCCCCCCGGCTTGGCAGAGCTTCCTCGTTTGCTCAGCCTAGTGTAGAACATCACAGAGAAACCACATGCTTCTGACTCTTCCCACACATCAAGGGGTCCCTGGGAGGGAGGTGGTTTGGGGATTCTGTACCAGCCCTCTGCCCACTGGGTGAGTCAGACACCCTCCCCTCAGTCTCCACTAACTTGGGGGTAAGAACTAGAATCAGGCATCTGGAATTGCTCAGCACTGCCTGGCCTGGCCCAGGCTGGGAGCTTGGTAATATCTTCTGAAGACAGAGATGGGGATAGAGAGGAAGGGGGAAGTGGAGGGGGCAGGAAAGGAGGTCAGGGGGCCACAGAAAGAGCAGCTTAGAGCCAGGCAGACCATTCTGACTCTTCTGCTTACTCAGTTTTTGAACTTGCATAAGTTTTACAAGTTATCTGAGTCCCGGATCCCTTATTTGCAAAATGGGGCCAGTGATACTGACCTCGTAATGCGGCTGGACATGAGATGTGTGTGTAGCAGCTGTCACAGTGCCAGCGGTCTGAGAGAGGCTCA
Source organism: Madoqua kirkii (assembly GCA_006408675.1). NCBI lineage: Eukaryota > Metazoa > Chordata > Mammalia > Artiodactyla > Bovidae > Madoqua > Madoqua kirkii. The sequence goes on from SJYC01043202.1 coordinate 8,341, forward strand.
CTGCGTGGGCTCGCTCTTCCCATCTCCAGTCCTCTTTTTCCATTGCTTTCAGCTTTCACCATCTCTAGCTCCACCTTCCCTATCTTTACAACACCGAGTAAACATTGCTTTCAGGATAAAGTCCGAATTCTTTAACATAACCGTGCTCCTGCTCCACGGAACCACCTGTGCTTCCTCAAATATCCCACGTCGTCTCTGGCTTTGGCCAATACCCTCTCCTATCCTCTTCCCCACCTCCTCCAAGAGCCACCCCCGTCTTTCCTGCTGCCGCTATGCGTCCATACCCCCTGAGATGATGGTGGGTGGGTGGGAGATTGACATGGGCCCTTACCTGGTGCTCTCACCCATAGACCCCAGCGCCTTCAGGGAGAGACACGTGTCTTGCCACCATTGGGCTCCTGCACCCCGCACAGGCCCTGGCACGTGGCTGGCTCTGGGTAGGTATTTGCTGAGTAACTTTGGGGGTGGGGGTGGGGGTGAGGTGGGTCCTGATGAGCCGAAGCAGAGCCTGCCCAGGGCCACGCGAGCAGCGCAGGCCGGGCCTTGGCAGGAGAGCAGAGAGCCCTCTAGCTAGGGCATCCCAGGGAGCCTTTAACTGGGCTGCACGGGATGGGCAGGAAGTGGACTTGAGGAGGGCGGGTTAATAAGGAAATGAGAAAGCGCAGGTGCACGCACCCGGATCAGGGAGAGAAGGAAGGTGCCCGGGGGTAAGGGAGTGGTGGTGGAGCCCACAGGAGAATCGGTTTCTGAGCAGAGAGAGCCAGGGTGGGGCCAGAGGCCCACAGGGCCACGCTCACCTTCTGGCAGAGGCATCAGTTACCATGGGGTCAGGAAGACGCTGGGGAACTTTGCTGTCCACGCACATGGCTTTCAGTTGAGAAGAGGGCTGGGGCTAGAAGGGGTCTTTGGGGCTGCAGGGCTGGGGAAAAGACTGCCCAGTGAGAAACTGGGCGTCCAGAGGGGAGTGAGCATCTCTGCATCTCTGGCTCCACAGGGCAGGCTTGAGGGCATGTTCTTCTGACTCAGCCAGGTGGCAGTGCCAAGAGGAGGGACGGTTTCTAAAAGGGGTCCCCTCTCTTCTCAGTCCTCAGGGCTTCCTCTTCCCTGTGTGTTGGCTTTGTCTTGAGAGGTTCTGAAGGGGGTGAGCTACTTCCCCGCCGTGCCTCAGTATTGTTTTCAGTACAATGGGTATGTTCCCCGCTATTGTGTGTTGCCTGCCTTCCGGAGCCCCTGACAGATCCCTGAGTTGTGGTGTGATTCTTCAGGGACTTCAGTGTGTGGTCAAATTCCTCCTTCCCCTCTCTCCTCCTGCATTTGGTCCTCTGTTCATAGGGAGCGTGAACGGGCTAGCTGACTCCAGTGGTCTTGATGGCTACCCACTGTGGGCCAGGGGCTGCTGCTTTATGGGCTTCCTTACAGAGGGAGCACCATGTATTTGGATTGGCACCATACCAGGTTCCGATCTGGATTCCAGTCCTGACTCTGTTGTGTGACCTTGGGCGTATTGCCTCCCTTCCCTGAGCTTCAGTCACCTTGGCTTTAATGGAGGCAACTCCCCAGAATTCGGGGGCGGGGGGAGTTGAAAGTCAAAAAAAGTTAAGGTTCCCCGGGCCCTCCTGTTGGGGTCTCCTATCTAGTAGGTCGGGGACTGGACCCAGATACAGATATTCTTAAAATGCATCCCAGATAATTCTAAAGTATGTTTCTTTATTGAGAACTGATAGGCTGGATCTGTACTTTGCAGACTTTAATATGCAGATGAATCACCTGGGATCTTTAAATGTGGATTCTAAATTCATTAAGGCCTAAGATTCTTCTGTATTTCGTAATAGCTCCCGGGTACTGCTGCTGCTGGCTCATGAGTTATTACTTTGAATAATAACAATTTAGATGGGCTGTGAAGTTTCTTGGGTTGCCCATTCATTCATTCATTCATTCATTCATTTATCATCAATACTTAAGATGGGGAGTGGGGAGAGGTAAGCCTAGAGGGAGAGACAAAGCCCACAAAACCCAGACTCTTCTAGGGCTACAGAATTTGCGCTTTGTCTGGAGGGACCTGGGGAACCAGGGTTTTTAAGCCAAGGAGTGACAGGGTCAGATTCGCACTTAGAAGACTCCTCGGGCAGGATGCAGAGAGTGAGCAGAGGGCTGTGGACCACTGCTGGGAAGGCAGTGTCAGTCCCAGGCCAGATAATGTGGTACTGAGGCAGGTGGTGGTCGGTGGAGGTACCAAGAGTGGCTGCTGCTGCTTTTTTTTTTTAATCAACTTTATTTTTCAGAGTGGTTTTAGGAATTGAGAGGAAAGTACAGAGCGTTCCCAATGCTTCCTGTCCCTGCACATACATAGCCTCCCCCAGTGGAAAGATTCTTAAGATTTTACAAGAGATAATCAGGACGATTTCTTGATTGGCCATGGAGTAGTAGAGGAGAGAGAATGATACCCAGGCCTCTGGTTCGGGCACCTGGTGGGGGTGTGATTGACTCAGAGACTCCAGGAGGAACGGACTCGGGGGAAGGTCATGAGTTCAGAATGGGGCATGTCGAGTTGGGGACACTCGTGGGCAATTCGGAAGGAATGGCCCCCTCTCTGTGCCTGGGCTCCAACCACCCAGGTGTCCTCTCTGCCCTCAAAGGCGCTTACCCTCCAGGCTCAGGGCCTTGGTGCTGTTTGCTCCTCTGTGAGCCCATCCCTGCCCCTGAGCAGATTTCCGCCTCAGGGTCCTTTCACAGGGTGGCCTCTCCCACACGCCCCTCTGTTTTCTTGCAGTTTCCCTTCATGTTATGGATCATAGTGTTCTTCAGACTGTTTCTGTGGGTGATGACCTGGTTCACGCCAGTGCTTCCTCTCCAGCTTGTGGCTCCACCAGGACAGGGATCGTGTCTTTCTTGTTCTGATGTCCACAGAGCCTAGAACATTCTGAGAGAGGACAGGTCTGGGCTGGCAGCGGGTACTGGGTGTCGTCCAATGGTTGTTGCCTAGGGAGTGGAGGGGTGCACGAGGGAGGCGGCCGGAGCAGGGTGTGATGAGCAGGACATAGGCCGCGAGGCCCCTGCTGGAGCGGAGGAGGGGGTGGTCAGCTCTGCTGGAGATCCAGAGGAGGAAATGTCAGAACCAGGCTGTGCTGCGCTGGTTCTGGCTGCCGTTGATGGAGCACTTTGTGTACCAGCCCAGGGCTGAGCTCTGGGTGGATGTCTGCTCAGTCACTCCTCCCCTGCACGCTGTGTCACCTCTAAGGAAACCGGGGCCAGAGAAGTTAGCCTCGAGGTCACTCAGCCAGTAAGTGTGAAGGGAGGATCTGTCTCTGGAGCTCTCCCCATTTTAAGGTACCTGCTGCCTCCCTCCTGGACTTTGCTGAACCCATCACAGGGAGGGCTGGGGAGGGAAACGGCCTGGAGGCCCCTGAGCTAGTGGCAGAGGCAGGGCGGTGGTTCTGGCCTCTGGGTGTCGAGAAGCCAGGCCTGGGGAGCTGGACTGAGGCTGAGCGGGGGTTCCTGGAAGCCAGCGTTGAGCCAGCTTGCCAAACTCGGAGGAGCACCCCCATCTCAAAAGGCGAGCCTGGAGCTCAAATGGCCCGGTGGGAATCTCGTGGCCTCTCCCTTTGTCCAACTGCTTTCCCTTTCACAGAGCTCTTTCCTGTCCTTTCTCAGACTTGGTCCCCAACAGCGATCGCCTGGGATCTCACAGCTAGCGAATGATGGCGTGAGGGTTCCAGCTGGGGTCTTCCGGCCTTCTGTCCAGGCTCTTTCTGAAAATCCTGCGGAAGGGCCACCCTAAGATAGAGGCCAACCCTGGCACACCACCCTCACCCCAAACCCCGACCTCCACCACCCCAGCCGAGCCCTGCCCTGCCCAAGGGAGGAAGTGGTTTTCAAGGGCAGTGCGAGCCCAGCATCTGTGGTGGAGGTGATGAGTCATATTAGAGCTGCAGGTTGACTTTGGGGTCAGCCCACCTGACTCCACATTTAGTAGCTATGTGACATTGGGCAAATCACTTCCAGCCACCACAGGGCCCGGGGGACGTAGGTGGTGTGAGCCAGGCCTCGGGGTGTCACACCTGCCGCCCTTCCCCAGCCTGTTCCGAGCCCTGGATTGATCTGGGGAGAGGATTTGATTATATCCTAAACAGCAGCTCCATTTAGAAGGCCTGGTTCATTTCCTGTGTGCCTCTAGCAGGCGAGGGATGCACAGCCCTGGCCCAGCCGAGCCAAGGAAACGATGGATGGGAGAGATGCACGCTGGATTCTTGGCACCCCAACCCGTTGTAACAGCTGCCTAACAGGGTGCCCCCAGCTGCCTGTACTTCCTTCAGAGCACTCGCCACATTCCTTAAGACCAGTTGTCCAGCCTCTGCTTTTCTGCTCGGGAGAGGGCAGCGATTGCGTCTGACTTGGCCTCTGCTGTCCCCACCCCACCCCAGGGCCTGACGCAGTGCCCGGAGAATGAATGACTGCGTGGACGCGTGCTCCCCAGTCCTCCTGCCACCCCCGCGTCCCGTCGCCCCGCCCAGAGCAGTGTCACAGAGCTGAGCTCTGCTTATGTCGTTTCGTTGCTCCCAGGACCAGCTCACGCCTGGCATCCATTCTGTAACATGGCCCTCGTCTTTCTCTCCTTTCCCATCCTAAAACTCTTCACTTGCTACCCACTCCCCTAAGGTTTCTGAGGTCTTCTGTTCCAGAGGCCCTCTACCTGCTCAGGTACCCCATACTCCAGCTTTCCCAGGAACACAGATCTGACCAGGCCTACTCAGGTGCTCACACAAAACAGAACCTGGTCTGTTCTGAGCTGGTTCTTCTTTGCCAGTGACTGCCCTGTCGGGGATGGGCCTGGGTGAAGGGCCATTGCTCACAGCCTGCTCCCCCTCCGTCTAGACCCCTGGGGCTCCCCTGCCCTTGTGTGTAAAATCCAGGGAAGTGGGGAGAGACACCTAACTGGGAGACAGGAGTTCTAGTACTGAATCAGCCTCCCATTTCTTAGGTAATTCCCTTAGCCTCTGGGACCTCAGTTTCCTGATCTCTAAGGGAATGACAACCCACTTCAGTAAGAATTCCTGGAGAATCCCATGGGCCGAGGAGCCTGGCGGGCTACAGTGCATGGGGGCTCAAAGAGTCAGACACCACTGAGCGACTCAACAACAATGACAAAGATAAGCCTAGACTAAGAATAGCTCCCGCTTTATCAAATGCTTCTTTGGGGCCAGGCCCCGTGAAGAGCATGAACTTAGTCCTGTGAGTTTGGTGTGATAGCACGGCTCTGTTCCAGGTAAGGAATCAGGACCCAGAGAATTCGGAGAGGCTTGGCCATATTCTCGCACAGCTAGGAAATGACACTGCTGGAAGCAAAACCAAAGTCTGACTCGGGTCCCTGGCCCAGCCGAGCCAAGGAAACGATGGATGGGAGAGATGCACGCTGGATTCTTGGCACCCCAACCCGTTGTAACAGCTGCCTAACAGGGTGCCCCCAGCTGCCTGTACTTCCTTCAGAGCACTCGCCACATTCCTTAAGGCCAGTTGTCCAGCCTCTGCTTTTCTGCTCGGGAGAGGGCAGCGATTGCGTCTGACTTGGCCTCTGCTGTCCCCACCCCACCCCAGGGCCTGACGCAGTGCCCGGAGAATGAATGACTGCGTGGACGCGTGCTCCCCAGTCCTCCTGCCACCCCCGCGTCCCGTCGCCCCGCCCAGAGCAGTGTCACAGAGCTCAGCTCTGCTTATGTCGTTTCGTTGCTCCCAGGACCAGCTCACGCCTGGCATCCATTCTGTAACATGGCCCTCGTCTTTCTCTCCTTTCCCATCCTAAAACTCTTCACTTGCTACCCACTCCCCTAAGGTTTCTGAGGTCTTCTGTTCCAGAGGCCCTCTACCTGCTCAGGTACCCCATACTCCAGCTTTCCCAGGAACACAGATCTGACCAGGCCTACTCAGGTGCTCACACAAAACAGAACCTGGTCTGTTCTGAGCTGGTTCTTCTTTGCCAGTGACTGCCCTGTCGGGGATGGGCCTGGGTGAAAGGCCATTGCTCACAGCCTGCTCCCCCTCTGTCTAGACCCCTGGGGCTCCCCTGCCCTTGTGTGTAAAATCCAGGGAAGTGGGGAGAGACACCTAACTGGGAGACAGGAGTTCTAGTACTGAATCAGCCTCCCATTTCTTAGGTAATTCCCTTAGCCTCTGGGACCTCAGTTTCCTGATCTCTAAGGGAATGACAACCCACTTCAGTAAGAATTCCTGGAGAATCCCATGGGCCGAGGAGCCTGGCGGGCTACAGTGCATGGGGGCTCAAAGAGTCAGACACCACTGAGCGACTCAACAACAATGACAAAGATAAGCCTAGACTAAGAATAGCTCCCGCTTTATCAAATGCTTCTTTGGGGCCAGGCCCCGTGAAGAGCATGAACTTAGTCCTGTGAGTTTGGTGTGATAGCACGGCTCTGTTCCAGGTAAGGAATCAGGACCCAGAGAATTCGGAGAGGCTTGGCCATATTCTCGCACAGCTAGGAAATGACACTGCTGGAAGCAAAACCAAAGTCTGACTCGGGGCCGGGGCGTCTGAGCAGGAACCGCGGGGTGCTGTGATAGCCCTGGGTCCTGAGTGGTTTCTCAGCGTCCCTGGGGCAGGGGGCCCCTGAGGACAGAGGCACTTCCCCTCCCCGCTTTGTTTGCTTTGGCCTGGCTGAGCAAGATTGGCAGAGGCAGGCTGACTTGCATTTCTGGTTTTGGGTCTGTGCTGCACTTTCTTGAGGAGCAGGCAGTTCGGCTGCAGTCACTACTGGTGCAGGCCTTGGCCCCATGCCACCCCCAGGAAGGGGAAAGGTGGCCTGCTCCTCTCTCAGGGCCCAGTGCCAGTTCCCGAGGGCACCAATTGCTGCTTCCGACTGTCCGTGCTTCTAGATGGAAGGGTCTGGCAGAGGGGCAGGTGAGAGAATGGGGGACACCAGGGAGCTGGCGTTGCCCACAGTTTGCTTTTTTTGATGGAGAATGCTCGTTGGTGGGAGGGGCAGGCAGGAGCTGGGCTGCCCTGGGAACTGAGATCCGAAGGGGGCTTGGGAAGAAAGAGCCAGGAGTCAGGCTCTAACCCCAGCTTAGCCCTGCGTTTACAGGTGCCTTTGGGCAAGTCCCTAGGTCACTGTCCAGGCTGGGCCCTCTGTTTTCCTGTCAGTTCAGTGGAGAGTCTTTCTGACCCCCCTGGGAACAAACTAGGGTTCCCAGATGAGATTCCTGGATTGGGGTGCCTAGAATCACAATTGCCAACTTTGATTCTGGGAGCCTGACAGTTTGCTTCTAGGGTCCATGAAAAGATGTGCCACTGTTTAAGTTTCGTGAACAATGTTTTCATCACCACCACCACCACACCACCACCACCATCCCATTTCGGAGCTTTGGACTTTTATTGTATACTCTCCTCGTGTGTCACTTGGGTACCTTGGTTATCCCATTTCATAGGTGGCGAGCCAGAGGTCCAGAGGGCTTCGCAACTGGCTCTTCCTGGCCCCGCTGTTTGATTCTAGGTTGGCCCCTTCTCCTTTCTGGGCCTCAGTCTCCCCATCTGTGCAGTGGGGATATGGACTCTCCAAAGTTCCCAGGTCTGAGGCAGTGTGGTCTGAGGGTTTCCTGGGTGGATAAGTCTTCACTGTGGAGCTACGAGCAGGATTTGCAGGGCAGGCAGTCCTCAGGATAAATGGGCCCCTGTCTTTACCTGTACCTGGGAACCAAACTTTGGCCAGATCATCTTGCAGTCCTCTGAGGCTCCCCCTCCTGACTCAGCAACTTTCACCCTCCCACAACCCAGGAGGTGGAGGTGGGAGGGGCTTTCACTTTCATCCTCCCAGGCGGTGGTTTTTACCCCACTGGCCTTTCACTTCCACTCTGGTGCTCCCAGATGCCACTCTGACCCCTGACACGTGGGTGCGGCAACTGCCCTTGGCTGCAGCTGGGCCCCTTGTTCCCAGATGCAAGGTCTGGCCGGCCCAGGCTTAAAAGAGTTCCTGGCTGCAGGCATGGCCTTCCAGGCTCTGGCAGCTGTGCCACAGCGGGTAAGTCCTCGCTCTTTGGGCCCAGCTTCTCCATCCGTCACATGGACATTAGTGGTCTTCACAGTAAGAGCTCTTAACCTATGTTCCGAGGCGTTTACCCTGAAAGTCTCCGCCTGTGTGAGCGTGCACGTGCACGCTTATCTGTACAGTTCTCATAAATGTGTGGCATCTTCCTCTTTCATTAGTTACATGTCCTTGTGGCCTCTTCACGGATGGAACCTGGGCTCTGAGCAGTTCCCAGTCCAGCGCTCCAGGTCCTTGACTGTGATGGGGAGGGGGGGGGCGGGCAGAATGCCAGCCTAGCCCAAGCCTGACCCACTTTCCCGTGTGGCTGTGACACTGGGACACCCCTGACTTTCTCTGAGCCCCAGTCTTCCTGTGAGACAGCTGCTTTTCAGACTTGGAGTAAGGGCAGTATTTTTCCCTTTGCAAATGAAATCTGCAGGAACGCAGCAAAAACTCTAAAGATTCTGAGGGTGGTGTGTGAGGCAGGAATGCATTTGTACGTGCGACTCCTGAGGTTCCTCTAATCACAGCTTAAAAAGCACGGGGTGAGTGATCTCTCAATGAGGTTCCATGTGTCTATGACATCTGTTGAGTACAGGTATGCACAGTATTTTGAAGTTCTGGTTTTCTTCCAGTTTACTAGTTTCAAAAAGAGCTGAACATTCAGAGCAAGTTTTTCTTCAAATGACTCACTAAGGCTTTTGAAAGACTGGTTCAGGTGGAAGACATCCTTTGGCTGGGTCTGGGATTCTCTTACTTGGTAGCTGTTCTGGCTTGGGGCTTGGTTTGATTCTGGTCCATGAAGGCCAAGGCTGTCTGCCTCTCATTTATTCACAGAGCGACTTACTCACAGAGGGACCGTGACACTCCCCTTCGAGGGCCATGGGGAACATTACATGTTAGTGTTAGTGACTCAGTCGTGTCTGGCTCTCTGTGACCCCAGGGACTGTAGCCCACCACGCTCCTCTGTCCATGGGATTCTCCAGGCAAGGATACTGGAGTGGGTTACCATTCCCTTCTCCAAGGGATCTTCCTGACCCAGGGCTCAAATCCAGGTCTCCTACAATGCAGATGGATTTTTTTTTAAACCTTCTGAACCACCAAGAAAGCTCCTAGGGAGCATTACATAAGAGGGGTTTAATCTGCCATGGCTCCTGGCATATGAGAGAAGCCTCTCCCTCGTCCCCCTTAAATGACCAGCCATGTTTTGATGGAGAGCAAGTGTCCAGCAAGGCAGTAAGGCTGGGAAGCCCGCACTCAGCTCAGCCAAAGGAGCTGTCGGGTCTCCACGGGGCGCTTCGGCTTCCACACCGCGGGGTGCAGGCTGTGGGCTGCGGATTGCCACCTCATTTTCAGTCTCTCTGACACTGACTCATGCACCGTAACCTCCTCTTGTAAGCCTTTCTCATTTTCTCTTTGTTTCACAGATGTTTGAGGGATCAGAGGCGGATGAGAAGACGGAAATGCCCGGGGAGGAAGGGAAGGGGCCGGGTGCCAAGGACCCCTCACCCAGCAAGGACCTCTCTCCTGGCCAGGAGCCTCTTCCCGGACAAGAGCTTCCACCCAAAGAGGACTCCTCTTCTGGCCAGAAACGTTCTACTGGCCCGGAATCAACGCCCAGCAAAGACTCATCTTCTTGCAAAGAACCTCCTGTGTGCCAGGAACGCTCGTCCAGCAAGGACTCCCCCCCAGGCCAGGAACCCCCTGCAGCCGCAGTCTTCTCTCCGTGCCAGGACCGTCCTGCTGGGCGAGAACCCTCTCCCGGCCAAGACCCTCTAATCAGCAAAGACCTCCCTGCCTTCCAGGAACCCCCTGCCCAGGACCTTCCGCCCTGTCAAGACCTGCCCCCCGGCCAGGCCCCGCTGGCAGCTGAACCCCTTGCTGAGGAGACCACGAGCTCTGGGGACCCACCAGCAGCCACAGGGAACCCGCCCGTGGCCTCCAAGCCGAACTTCGTGATCCCCGAGGTCCGGCTGGATAGCACCTACAGCCAGAAGGCAGTGGCGGAGGGGGGCAGCTCGGGCGACGAGGAGGACGCAGAGGAGGCCGAGGAGGGGGAGGAGGACGAGGATGAGGACACGAGCGATGACAACTACGGAAGCGCGGGGAAGCCAAGCGCAGCAGCATGATCGAGACGGGCCAGGGTGCCGAGGGCGGCCTCTCGCTGCGCGTGCAGAGCTCGCTGCGGCGCCGGACGCACAGCGAGGGCAGCCTGCTGCAGGAGAACCGTGGGCCCTGCTTCTCCTCCGACACCACCCTGCACTGCTCGGATGGCGAGGGCGCCACGTCCACCTGGGCCATGCCTTCCCCCCGCACCCTCAAGAAGGAGCTGGGCCGCAATGGAGGCTCCATGCACCACCTTTCCCTCTTCTTCACAGGACATAGGAAGGTAAGGAGCCCAAGGGTGAAGGGGAACAGGGTACATGACAGGGTTGGATGGGTCCAAGAGCTGCAGGGAATGAATCTTGGCTTTGTCCCACCTCTGCTTTTGTCTCAACCTTCCAATAAGCCTTCTACCCATTTAACAGATGATAAAACTGAGGCCCAGAGGGACCACGAAGGCAGAACTTGGACTTAAATGCAAGACTTTCTGACTCCAGATATTCTTACAGCTCCATTTTACCGGGAGAATCCACCAAAAGTAGAGCAGGTATATTTGGATCTGTAAGATCCAACATGCTAACTGGAGAAATAGTCTTAACTTACACTTGGTCCAAGCCTAGACAGACTAGAAATCTGTCAGCCCACAAGCGTGACAACACGTGTTTCCTCCATGCTGGCATTCTTCTAAGCAATTTATATGAACTCATTAACTCTCACAGCCGCCCTAGGAGGTAGACACTGCTGTTGCCTGCAACGGATGAGGAAACTGAGGTACCGGGAGGTTATGTCACTCGCATTGGATTGCACAGTTTATAAATGTCTGAACCAGAATTAGAATGAGGCTCCAGGGCTGGAGCTCTCAACCACCGTGCTCTTTGTCTCTTGCAAATATTTATAAATAGATGAATACGTGTTTATTGATTTCCTGCTGTGTGCCAGGCCCTGTGCTCCATGCCACAGCAGGGGCCACAGAGATGCGTGAGGCTGTTCTCAGCCTGTGAGGAATGTGTTTTCTCTGGGGCCAGTGGGGTGGCCTAACAGTGGAAAGACTGCATCATGGCTTTGAAGCCCATCTGTGTTCATGCTCCCTGGCTCAGTCAAGCCCACCTCTGCGACCCCATGGACTGCAGCCTGCCAGGCTCCTCTGTCCATGGCATTTCTCAAGTAAGAATACTGGAGTGTGTTGCCATTTCTTCCTCCAGGGAATCTTCCTGACCCAGTGATTAAACCTGCATCTCTTGCTTTGGCACGCGGGTTCTTTACCACTGAGCCCCCTGGGAAGGCCTTGAGGCCTGCTAACCAGTTTGAGTCTGGTCTCTGTCCCTCACTTACTGTGTGCTCTTGGGTGAGCCACTCAGCCTTCCTGAGCCTTAGTGTCTTCTCTGAAAATCAGAGATTAATAGCACTTACAACCCATGGCAATTGAGGGTGAGCCCAAAGAGCCTGCGGCTTCTCCGGTGGCTCAGACAGTGAAAAGAATCTGCTTGCAATGCAGGAGACCCGGATTCCATCTCTGGGTTGGGAAGTTCCCCTGGAGAAGGGAATGGCAACCTACTCCAGTATTCTCACCTGGAGAATTCTATGGACAGAGGATAGAGTTCATGGGGTCACAAAGAGTCAGACACGGCTGAGCTGCTAACACGCTCACTTCACTTTCTAAAGAACTTGGTGCCTGATTCTTTAGTCTAGGCGCCAGGCAAATGCTGTGGAGGTGCTAACAGTCGGTGTGGTGCAAGGCGTTGCTATGACAACTATTGTGAGGCTGAGGAGGGGGTGGTGGTGCAGGTTCGGGGAGGAGAGACCCCAGGGCAGAGGGCCACCAGGGAAGGCTTCTAGCGAAAGATGCTCCTCAGCTTGGCTTTGAAAGTTGAGCAGGTTTAGAATAAACAGAGAGGATGAGGTAGGCATACTCTGAAAGAACATGAGCTGGACTAGACTCTGCAGAAGTTAATGGAGCTAGAGCAAGAGACTTCTAAAGTGCACGGATGGCTGATGCATGGCATGCCCGCTGCCATTCCTGCCTCTAAACCTGTGGCAGACTGACTAATGGATTTCAGCACACTTCCCCACCAAGTTGAGACATGGCCTCAGATGCCTCTGTAGCTTCTCAGGCACTAGCAATAAGGCTACTCGGCATGAGGGATAACACCTTCTGCTGATAGGTGTCTATGCTGGAAGGGTAGGTTGGGGCCCTCCAGAAAAGGGCCTTAAACTTTGTGTCCAGGAATTAGAACTAAATTCCAAAGGCAAGGGCACTGGATCTATTTCCTCATCTGCAAGCACTGTTGATGTGCTCTGAAATCATCAGGGGAACAGGTCATTAATATACAGATTTTAATTCCCCTCCCTAGAAGCTGGAATCAGAATTTCCAGGGGGCAGTGCCCAGACCCTGTGTTTTAAACCAGTCCCCCAGGGATTGGGACATTTCCCATAGTTTGAGTATCACCATCTAAGGCCATTTTTTTCGGAGGCAGTTTCTATAGGGAGGAGTCCAGATCTCTATCCTACTGAAGTGAGGCTTCAGGCCAACTCAGGCCAGGCCTGGACATTCTCCTCTGGATGATGGCTGAGGGCCAAGGACCCACACCCACCTTGGGCCTCCCAATCTCACTGTCCCCACCAGACCCTTCCAAGTTATGTCCCATCTGCTCCTGCTCCGGTACAGATATTTACATACAGATACAATCATACACATTCTCACATACATTTCTAGTTCAGATGTGTATAAGAGACAGGAGTAAGCGTATTCTAATTTCATGGCTGCAGTCACCATCTGCAGTGATTTTGGAGCTTGGATTTCAGCACACTTCCCCACCAAGTTGAGACATGGCCTCAGATGCCTCTGTAGCTTCTCAGGCACTAGCAATAAGGCTACTCGGCATGAGGGATAACACCTTCTGCTGATAGGTGTCTATGCTGGAAGGGTAGGTTGGGGCCCTCCAGAAAAGGGCCTTAAACTTTGTGTCCAGGAATTAGAACTAAATTCCAAAGGCAAGGGCACTGGATCTATTTCCTCATCTGCAAGCACTGTTGATGTGCTCTGAAATCATCAGGGGAACAGGTCATTAATATACAGATTTTAATTCCCCTCCCTAGAAGCTGGAATCAGAATTTCCAGGGGGCAGTGCCCAGACCCTGTGTTTTAAACCAGTCCCCCAGGGATTGGGACATTTCCCATAGTTTGAGTATCACCATCTAAGGCCATTTTTTTCGGAGGCAGTTTCTATAGGGAGGAGTCCAGATCTCTATCCTACTGAAGTGAGGCTTCAGGCCAACTCAGGCCAGGCCTGGACATTCTCCTCTGGATGATGGCTGAGGGCCAAGGACCCACACCCACCTTGGGCCTCCCAATCTCACTGTCCCCACCAGACCCTTCCAAGTTATGTCCCATCTGCTCCTGCTCCGGTACAGATATTTACATACAGATACAATCATACACATTCTCACATACATTTCTAGTTCCCCAAACCAGTTGATCTCAGCTCTAATTTGGGGGCATGTATTTCCACCTGGTAGTCCAGCATGCTTAGGCCACTCTCTCTCCTGTCCCAGCTTCCTCCTTTGGGAGCGGAAGGTTCCCACTGGCATCCTCCCACCCCCACGCCCACCCTCTGCTGGCCTGTTGCCTCCTTTCTTGGGCTTGAGTGACTAGCTGGCAGGGACCTCAGAGGCTGCCACCCTACCACTGGGCTTCTGCTTGCCAGGCCTCAAGTCCTTCAGCATTGTTCATATCCTTCTCCTTCCAGACAGCCAGCTTCAGTGAGAAGCTAACCCTTGTCAAGGGGAAGTGCGGTCTAGGCTGGACAGAAACCCTGGTGTCCCCTTCCATCCCTCACTGGCGGTGGGACTTGGGCAAATCCCTGCCCTTCTCTGAGCCTCAGTTTCCTCATCAGTAAAATGGGTATTTTGAGTAAATAGTACCTCTATCATAGGGTTACTGGGAAGATTAAAGAGCCTGACTTGGGTTAATCGTTTGGAAGAGTGCCTGGCACTCAGCTCCTGCTGGGGTCCTCCGTAAAGGGGATCAGGCTGACCACAGTGGTTGTGATGAGAGAAAGGAGAACAGCGAGAGCAGTAGCGGCCCTCCCAGCCCCCCACCTCCCCGCCTTTCTAGCCTCCACAGCACTGCTGCAAGCTGGGACCAGCTGTACTCATCTTACAGTGGGGAGTCTAAAGCCTAGGCAGAAGGGTTTATCCCAGGCCACATGACGATGGAGCTGGACAGTGGCCTAACCTTGTCCAGTCTTCTCTGAGCCCGTCCTAAACCCTGCACACCTCTAGCAGGTGAGGGGCATCGGGTTGGGGACTGGCAGCTGGGGGAGGCGGCAGGTTTTCCTGTGACTTCCATTTTCCCTGTTTGGGCCTGGCTTATCAGGGAGGGTCCATGGATGCCAACAAACCACAGTCTCCAGGCAGAGCCAGGCAGGAGGTGAAGAGGAGAGGGGTGAGGTCTTCAGGCTGTGGAGTCAGACAGCCTGGGTTCAGTCTCAGCTCTGTCTCCTCCCTCCTGGTCTTGAGACCTTGGCCAAGTTACTGAGCTTCTTTTTTTTTTTTTTCTGAGCTTTGATTTTCTCTTATAAAACAGGAGTGGCTAAGTCTTCAGGGAGTTGCCCCAGGGATTCAAGACTACTGCAGTATATTGATAGCTCTGCCTGTGGTAGAGATCCTGTGATACAATGAGACCCAGGAGGGCCAGACAGAGCTCCTGTGGCCTTCGGCCATCACTGTGCTGCCGAGTGGCTAAACCAAGGCTGGCCATAAAGCAATCTGTCTGTCACAGAGGCGACAGCCCTGTGTTACCCCTCCCCTCTGCTGTGTTTAGGGGCGTCTGAACCAGACAGACCTGAGAGATGGAGCACTCGGCCTGGATAATCTTACGGGTGGGCTGCCTGAGGGCTAGAGAAGAGATCCCCTGGGGTTATCCCGTTGGGTATCCTGAGGCTGGCGGGCTCTTGTGCTGGGTTGAGTTGTCCCACAGTGCCCTCTGCTGCCAGACCCGCATCTTGCCAGCTGCTCCCAAAAGGGTCCAGCAGGACAGATTTTCTGGGCCTGTGTCTGTCCTTTTCCTGGGGGCCAGGGACACTCCAAGAGCATCTGTGAATTTCACCCCAGCCTGGCCTGGCTCAGCCCAGAATCATGGGTCATTCCCTGACAGCGGGGAGAAGAGGCTGTGGCCCCTCCCTGGCTGTGGCCCCTCCCCTCCTGCAGGAAGCCAGCTAGGCAGAGGCTGCCAGGGGAGGGTGCCCGCCCTGCTGCACTAAGTTTCCCATCTAGGCTGTTGGTTCAGACAAGGGAGCCCCTAAGACGCCTTCCAGCTCCAAGGCATGATAGCATCTTCCAGCCTCCTACCTGTAAAAAGCCTAAAGGATTTGTTCCTCTGTCTAAACAAATAAGTGTAGAGTTTAGTCCCAGTGTTTCTGCAGTTCCGTGTGGTCTGCCAAGATGGTCTGGGTCAGAAAGAGGAGCCAGGCATGGGCACGTGGCCCCAGAAGTCAGGTCAGGACCAGCAGGGGGCATCAGGTGAGGCCCTGCTTATAGGAGACCCCTCAGTCATGGGTGGGGTCTGCAGCCAGACCTGAAACGTTTTTTGCTACTGGCCAGCTCCAAGAGCCCAGGCAAATAGAAATGGCAACCTACTTCAGTACTCTTGCCTGGAAAATCCCATGGACAGAGGAGCCTGGTAGTCTGCAGTCCATAGGGTCACAAAGAGTCGGACATGACTGAAGTTACTTAGCACACAGCTCTGGGCCTCAGTTTCCTCAGCTGTAAACTGGGGGGAAATAACAGCAAAAAGCTCTTAGAATTGTTGAGAAGGTTAAATGAAAGTATGACACAGCACTTTAGCACATTGCCTGGCACATAGTGAGTAACAGCTCTAACCGCTAAAAAAAATATAGTCACAACCTGAAAGCAGAGAATTATTTAGTTTGGTGGGAGTGACTCTGAGCCTGGGAGATAGCATCTCGTATATCTGAGAAAACTGCTCCAAGGAGACAGGAGGGGAAGTCACACTATATACAAGTTTGCAGACAGTCTGAACATCAAAGATCAAGTTAAGGAATTTAGCATTCTGTGTATGGGAAGATGCAAACCTCTGGGCTCACTGAATTCATTCCTTGCGTGTGCACCTCAGCTGACTGGGGCTGATCCTGTTTCATTAGGAGCTAGCAGATGGCTGCTTCTTGCATTCCCCAGCTCCTTGGCAGTCACTGTTGGTGGTGTTGGGGGGGTGGGGGCAGGCAGCATCCTCTGGACTGCAGTGTCGGGAGCCCTCGTTCACATTTGGAGGCCAGAGATCACTGATGGCTGTGGTATTTCTTGTTTATCGATATGGCAGGAGACAGTCTCAGTTCATACCACCGTAGCTACGAGTTATCAAGCACTTCCGCAGGTGTTCATTAATCCACGTAACACCCCTTTGAGAGGTCCAATTACTATCCTCATTTTACAAATTAAAAAACCGAGGCACAGAGAGGGGATATAATTTGGCTGAAGTCGATTAGCTAATGTGACTGAGCTAGGATTCAAATCCAGGCAGTTTAGCATTTAACTCTTAACTGTGACTATTGTAATAGTCATAATAACAATCTGAACAGTAATTATTCCTCCAGTCCCTGGAGGTGTCCGGGTGGGAGCTGGGCGGGCCTCAGGGACTGTCTGCAGTGAAGGGCGGGCTGAGTGGTTCTGGGTTCGTCTCCAGTCACCTTTCAGCACGGAGGAGCCAAGGAGCAGAGCCGGGGAGTAGATGGGAAGGAGAGAGCCTTTGTGTGCTGAGCCTCAGGCAGGCCTCACTGCAGCTCCTGGAGACAGGAGGCTTGGGGGCCACACTGAGGCTGGAAATCCGAGCCCCGACTTTCTAGCTCAGTCTCTTTCTGACACACAGCACCCTCGTGGTGTGTGGGTTTCGCTGGCTACTTTGAGGGCCAACTCCCAGGGCCTGAGCTCCCCAGCCCCTCTCTCAGGCTGAGATGAAAGCCGGCCTGGAGAGATGACCACCTCCCAGCAGTGGAAGGAAGAGCCTGGTTCCCAGCAGTGCAGAGCCTTGGGGTGGCGGGCGGGGTGGGAGTGGTCCCCAGGCCCATTGTGTGGGGCTGATAAAGTGCGGAAGCTGAGGTTAAATGGGAGGAAGCCCAGCGCTCTGGGCCCTTTCCCACGGGTGGGGGCTTCAGGCCTTGCCTGGCCAGGCCAGACGACTGTGACCTGTGTGCAAGGGCTTGGCAGCCCCCAGTTCCTGAGGGCGCCCTGTGTACCAGTCGGGCCTTGGGGGCCCAGACTTTATCCTGGTAAGCCTCCCAACAGCAGGGTGATGCCTCTGCTGGAGCTAAAGAAGCTGAAACTGAGAAAGCCTGGGAACGTCTCCAAAGTTGGTGGAGACAGCATCCATACCCAGGCTGCAAACTGTAGATCCGGAGTCCCGTACCATGGCTGGGCGTGTGCCTGTGTGGCACGTACACACGTGTTTACAACCTTGGTGGGGCAGCATTCTCAGGAAAGAGGCGGCATTTCCCCTGAGTCGTTCATTGAAAACCTTCAAAATGTGTCCCGTCCTTGCATCTGAGTAGCAGCATCCTCTGGTGGAGAAACACAGGCCTTAAATTCAGACAGACCTAGATTCCAGCTGTCACGTAAACGCTAGGTGTCCTTGGGCAGATGACTTAACTTCTCTGAGGTTCTATTTACTTTTATGGACTTACTCTGAGATAAATGAGACAGTGTCTGGATAATGTCCATTCTGAGGTCTGGCCTATAGTATGAACTCCATGAATGAAGCTATAACTCATCCATCCATCCATCTCTGGATCGTTGCCCCACTGAGGCTGGTAGCTCTGGCTATATCTGGATTAAACCCACTTTTCTTCCCAGGATTGAGAACATGGTACTTTAAAGTTCAGCCCATTTTCTTTATTTTACAAATGAAACTGAGATCCAAGGTGTGACTCACGAGGAGTCAGAGCTGAGAGTCACACCTGGTGGCCTTTCGTCTTGTCTTAGGACGTCTCAGCCGCAGCATTCCAACATCTCGATGCATTTCCTGTGCTTCCACTCTGGGGTGGCACTGTAGGGGTCTGATTTCTTCAGGAGGAGGATGGACACACAGAGGCAGGGGAACAGAGGGTGGTCCCAGGAGAGACGGTGGGAGTCTGGAGTGGTGTGGAGGAGAGGAGGGGTGACAGGCTGGGAGGGTGTCAAGATTGGGCAGAAGAGGAGAAGGCCTTCCAGGAAGGGGGCACAGCATAGGCAAAGGGAAGGGGGGTGGAGGTAGGGCAGGGCAGAGTCTGGGGGCTTGGTGGAACAGCAGGAAATAAAATTGCAGGCTGTTAATCAAGCAGCGAAGCCTTCAAGATACATCCTTCCCAACCTGCTTTCCCTCTCTTGATTCATTTATTCATTCAAGTATTTCTTGAGCTCCTAAGGTACACCAGACCCAATCAAGGTGCCCTAGATGGCGGTGAAGGCAGACAGAGGCCCTGCTCTTGGGAACTCACACTCCAGTAGAGGAGACAGATTAGAGAGAAGCCATGTTGGATACAGGGGGGACCTCAAAGGGGTGAAGAGGGCACAACCTTGGTCTAGGGTCAAGGAGGGCTTCCTGGGCGAGGAGGCATTTAAGCAGCTTACCTGTGGTCTAGGTCATTGCTGAGGCTGGGTCTTAGAAGGAATGAGAGGTGAGAAAGAAGAGCGTGTACAAAGCCCAGCTGGGAAGGTTTTCGGTTGGAATGGTTTTTGGTTGGAGGGCAGTTTGAAGAGGTTGCTGGAGCAGGGGTCAGGTCAGAGTTGTAACTGATGGTGATACGGAGCTTTCTGCCCAGATCTGAAGATGGTAAACCCTGTACCCCATGTCCCGGAGTTTGGACATTATCTCAAGGGTACTTGGGAGCCATGGAAAGCTTTAAGAGACAGGCAAGAGAAAGTAAACATGAAGTCGCTCAGTTGTGTCCCACTCTTTGCGACCCCATGAACTGTAGCCTACGAGACTCCTCCATCCATGGAATTTTCCAGGCAAGAGTACTGGAGTGGGTTGCCATTTCCTTCTCCAGGGATCTTCCCTACCCGGAGACTAAACCTGGGTCTACTGCAAGGCAAGCAGATGCCTTTACCATCTGAGCCACCAGGAAGCTCTGAAGGCAGGAGAGGTGCTCTTCTATGTAATAACGCACTTAACACGCTGCGGACCTACCCCAGGTCTCTTTAAAAACCTCACAGTCCTGAGTTGGTTAGTCATTATGATCTCCATGTTGAAGTTAAGCTTGAGAGGCTCAGAGAGAGGCAGCAGTTGGCTAAGTCACACAGCAGAACCTTGACTGAAGCTTTGTCTCTGTCCTGCCCTACTTCCGTGAGTCCTGTGTTTCTGGCTGCTCCTGCACAAGCTGCGTCCCTAGGTGCTCGCGGTGGACACTCTGTGAACAGGCTGCTCCTAGCAGCGGGGTCTCCCTCCCTCTGCTGCTCTTCAAGGGGTGGGAGCATGGAGGAGGGGGTGGGCTGGTTGGTGGGACCTGCTAGATACCTGAGCCTCTCTTTGCTCAGACAACAGCCCAGGCTGCAACATGTCTGTGTTTTCTCTGCAGATGAGCGGGCCTGACACACTAGGGGACGATGATGACACCTCCCGGAAGAGAAAGAGCAAAAACCTGTACGTTGGAAAGATCTATGGTCCTCACCCTAGTGATGGTGGTCGGGGTGGGGAGCGGCCCCTGCACCCCTCTCCTTCCCCTGTCCTTCGGCTTATTCTCCATGCCCAGTGGGCCAGGGGCAGAGGCAGGGAGAAGGGGCTGCATCCAATCCTAGTCTAGACAGACACTCATGAGAAATGGGATCTTGGGATCTAGCTGTGGCCCCAAGGTGAGGTCAGCCAGGGTCCTGAGCACCCAGCACCGCCCTCAGCGTCCATCCACACAGAGTGAGGCAAGGTGCTGATTTAGTATCTGGAAGCCACAGGGAACCAAGCAAAAGCAAGCAGCCGGGTTGCCCTGGCTCTGTCCAGCTGCCGAGCCAAGCGGTGGCCAAGTGACCTGAGTTCTTTGCTCCCTCTGAGAAAGGGCTGACTGGCCTGGTCACGAGTCCCCTTTGTCCACTGAGCTCTTGAACGTTGGCAGTCCTGGGCATTGCCAGGAGGGGGTGCTGCAGGCTCAGAGAGCGGATCCTATACGCCCCGTGCCTTTCTGCCCTCACCCCCTCCACACAATTTATACTTTTGATCTGGAGGTTTGTTAGAGGTGCTCAGTTGTTAACAGAGAGTGAGGGGTTTTCTCCATGGTCTCCTTGTACCATGGGCCATGGAGACTGCGGGCAAAGACAGGAGCAGGCGGTGAGGGACACGGTGGCCCTCAGAGGGAACCCCCTCCCCTCCAGGTCCTGTAGAGCCTACCACTGCACACCAATTGGGCCGGCCTTGGGGTCGGGGACGAGTCCTTCCCAGATGCCATCTGCCACGTTCTTCCCTGACCGCGACCTTGGCTCAGGTCCACTCCCTAGACCCTCTTTCTCCCTAGCTTCCCTGCCCTCTCCAGTTTCCCCGCAGCAACATTAGGCTTCTCTCCCTCTGCAGCCAGAACCGTGGCACTTTTTAGGGAAGGTGAAATGCACAGAGATGACTCTTTGTACCAACCATCCTGTGAAGGCGGCACCAGAGTGGCTGAGGGTGGCACTCCCAGGAGTGTGCGGCATGGAGGGCAGCAGAGGGCAGGCAGCCATGGTGCTGGAGCTCTCCTGCCTCGCCCACCCTGGCCTTCTTTCCAAGTGGGGCACTGCCTCTTGACGACACATGGCTCACATTCTTTAATGCTTAGGCGAGGATTCTTAGAATCTGCGATGATAAATAGCTTATTTTCATTGTGCTAGGCACTGTTCTGTGTGCGTTTACATATATTATCTAATTTGACCTTTGCATTCACGCATGCGTGATTAGTTGTGTCTGACTCTGCGACCCCATGGACTGCAGCCTGCCAGGATCCTCTGTCCATGGAAGTTTCTAGGCATGAATACTGGAGTGGGTTGCCATTTCCTACTCCAAAGGATCTTCCTGACTCAGGGATAAACCTGCGTCTTTTGCAGTGGTAGGTGGATTCTTTACCACTGCGCCGCCTGCCTTTACAATACTTTAAAGAAAAGAGAAATTATTGGCGTATAGTTGCTTTATAATATTGTGTCAGTTTCTGCTGTACAGCAAAGTGAATCACTTATGCAAATATCCACCCTTTATTAGATTTTCTTCCCATTTAGGTCACCACAGGGCACTGAGTGGAGTTCCCTGTGCTGAACAGCAGGTTCTCATTAGTCGTTTGTTTTATACATAGTAGTGTATATACGTCAAACCCAATCTTCCAGTTCATACCCCCTCCCTGGTAACCTTAGGTTTGCTCTCTGCATCTGTGACTCTGTTTCTACTTTGCCAATAAGTTCATCTGTAGTATTTTTCTAGATTCCGCCTTTTAAGTGACCTTTACCATAATTTTTATTTTACTCTTTTTTCTTATTTAACCTGTTTTACAAATGAGTAAACTGAGGCAGAAGGAGGTTAAGTTGGTTTTCCAAGGTTAAGTTGCGTTTCTGAGAGTTGAGATCTGAAACCTGGCGTGATGGCTCTAAAAAAGTAAATATGCATACGCATATATTTAAATTTTTTAAATTTATTTTTTTCCTCCAGTACCCATTATTTATTTAATTACTTTTTTGGCCTCATGACGCAGCTTGCAGGACCTTAGCCCCCTGACCAGGGATCTGATCTAACCCAGGCACCCTGCAGTGGAGGCGCAGAATCCTCGCCACTAGACGAGGGATTTCCCACAGAGCCTGTCATTTCTAAGTGGAGCACCCTCAGTGAGGCCTGCAGCACCCCTGCTAACTAGTCTTGGAGCTCCTAGTGATGGGAGCCCATTCTTCAGAGGCTACTTGCTCCATCTTTTCATGGCTCTGATTGGAGGAAAATGTCCCTTTAGCTTCTTCTTGTGGGTCCCAGTTCTACTCTCTGGGCCCATGTGGGACATCTCTGACCCCTACCATCCTTTCTGGAGTTACCTGGGTGGCAATCAGGAATTTTCGAGGCCCACTCCAGCTGGCCATGTGGTTCTGAGTCTGCCCAGCTGTGCATCTAGGGACGAAAGGCTTGGCTGGGCAGGCGCTTCAGACTCCTCCAGCCCCGGGGAAACGCAGTGGTTTCTGAGCCAACAAGGAGCCCAGGTGGACGGTGGCAGCCTGCAGGCTGGACCTCAGGCAAGCTCTTCCCCCCAGCCCCTAGCTTCTATGTCCTCACCTCGATAGCGGGCCAGGAGCAGGGGTCCAGAACAGAACACGGTGCCCCAAGAAGCTGGGCTCTCTCATTCCTAGCCCCACCAAGGCTCTCAGAGGGCCTTGATCCTCACCGGAGGGCTGCCCGTCCCTAGACTCCTCGGCCTTATCTCATTGGCTTGGAATAGCAGGGTCCTCACCTCTGATCAGCTGCCCTAGGACCTCAGGGTCCATATAGATAAGCCTGAGCGCTTTTGCCCTAGTCACTGTGCTAAAGCTTTTTGTGCATTTTTTCCTTGCCTTGAAACAACCCCAGCAGATGGTAGGTACTGTCATCATCTGTGTTCAACAGATGAGAAAGCTTGACATTCAGAGAGGTTAGGTAACTTGATAAAGGGCACACAGCTGGTAACGGCTGGGCTGGGAGCTGAACCCGAGGGTCTTGCTGCAGCATTTCTGCTCCCAACCTCCCCCTGCACCACTCGCCTTCATTAAACAGGGCAGCCTGTTGGTCTCAGTAACCTTTGAAGCTCGGATAACTTCAGAAGTATGCTGCCCAACGTATAAAACACATTTGAAAGTCCATTATTTAAATTTCTTTTACACTTACTTAGCTTTACGATTTTGATTACGCATTTTAAATTTTACGCATTTAATTTTTCGGTTCAGTCAGCATTTGTCATCTTTAATCAGAAGGACAGAGATCAAAAACTAAAACAAAAAAATGTGTTATTCAAAAGTCATAAGGCTAAGTAGGCATAAAAAAAGTTAATTTGTTTCAAATGACATTTTTGAGAGTTTATGGGCTTTGTACTTTTGAAGTGATTCGAGCTTAAAACTTGAAACTTCATGGACATTCTGCATATTCATGGATGGATCTATCCAAAGCCGATGAGGGAGACAGCCGTCTGCTGGGAGGTGCCCAGGTAGGGGTCTAGGGACAGGGGAGGCAATCTTGAGCAGGAGACACTTAACCCCTTTCTCGCCAGCAACTTGCCCACAGGCTGAAATCTTCCCTGGGGGGTGGCCCGGCTAAAAATGGCTCTTGGCTAAAAATAGCCTGTCCGGCCACCGCGGTGGGCGGAGCCTCCTTCCCTCCCGCCTTCCCTCCACTTTGCTGACTCGTTTTCTCCTCCTTCCCGGGGCGCTGCCATAGTAACGGGGAGGCCAGTCACAAATAACGGGTTTGGCTTCCTGCCTGGGCGGGCCCCAGAGGCCGCCCCTTACAGACACATACCCCTTTCACGGGCTCCCTCTCAGGGTTGGCCAGGAGGGATGTTTTTTTTTCCCTGCTCCTGTCCTGGTCCCTCCCATTTCCTGGCTCCTCCTGTCTGAGTCCCAGCCTGGCCTGTGCCTGGGAGTCCAGTCGTCCGGGGCTGGGATTCCAGTGAGTGCCCAGCTGCAGCCCGCACCGTTGCCGCCCCTACTGGGTTGGGAACAGGATCCTAGGGGCACTTGTAGCAGACGTCCCAGGCAGCAAGGTGGGGGGCCTACAGCGATGCTCCGAGGCATGTACCTCACTCGGAATGGGAACCTCCAGAGGCGGCACACCATGAAGGAGTAGGTGCCCCTCGCCCCGGCCCTCGCCCTCCCCACCCTGAACTGGCAGCAGGCGAGCGGACCGGGCTCACCGACCCCTTCTCTGCTTCTGTCCCCAGAGCCAAGGACATGAAGAACAAGCTGGGCATCTTTAGGCGGCGGAACGAGTCCCCTGGGGCCCAGCCAGCGGGCAAGACAGACAAAGTGAAGTCATTCAAGTAGGTCCTCTCCGGCACCCCTGGGCCCCCTCAGGCACTCACGGGTCCCGTGGGAGCAGGGCGGCTGGTGGGCGTGTAAGGGAGAACGCAGTTGGCTGATCCGGCTCGGGGGTGGTGGAGGCTCCTGTGGAAGGAGCCTCATACCTTGCATGAGCAGCGTGGATGGGGAGCCGCTGTCCCGGGAAGGATGGCCGGGGAGGGGCAGAGGTGGGGGTAGAAGTGAGGCCGCTGGCCCCAGGTAAGGGGGTGGGACCCCTCCTGTGCTCCTCAGGGGGCTCAGCTACTTTCTGGGGCCAAGGGCAGCTGACAGGGGTCAGCTCACTTCCCTGAGCCTCCCGGCCCCTCACTGTGCCCCTTGCCTCCCGCTCAGGCCCACTTCAGAGGAAGCGCTCAAGTGGGGCGAGTCCTTGGAGAAGCTGCTGGTCCACAAGTGTAAGTGGGGGCCACCCAGCCTCTTCCCTCCCTGTGCCCTGTCCCCCGTCCTCCTCTCCCCTTCTCCCAGGCTCAGAGAGTGCGTCTGGCCCCGGAGAAGTTGCCTTTCCCTGTTTCCTGGGCCCAGTCGGGTGTCCCTGCTGTTGGGAAAGGCCGAGGCCCTTGGTCTGGCCTTGGAGCCTGCTGCTGCCAGCCCCTCCCTGTCCATGAGAGCTGGCACTGCCTGCCGCAGGCCTCTGGGACCTGTGTTCTCAGACCCATATTCCCAGAATAACAATAAACACTTCGATGTGCTGAGGGCGTACATGGGGCCAAATGTGCCTGTCATCTCGTGGATGGGAATCCCTTCTGATCCTCACTAGGATCCAGGAGGTAGTTCCCATTTGACAGATGAGGAAACTGAGGCACTGATGGGGAGAGACCTGGCCAAGGCCCGAATGCAGGGGTGGGGACCATATCCTGGGTTCCTGGCTCTCAGGAACGGGTGACCTTACTAAGCCCCCAGCATCTGCACCCAGAATGAGCCAAGAGGGTCTGCTGGGGATGCCTGAAGGCAGGAGGGGCTGGTTTGGCCTCTCACCTCAGGGTCTGGGCTTCTCCTCACAGATGGTCTAGCGGTGTTCCAGGCCTTCCTCCGCACTGAGTTTAGTGAGGAGAACCTGGAATTCTGGCTGGCATGCGAGGACTTCAAGAAGGTCAAGTCACAGTCCAAGATGGCGGCCAAGGCCAAGAAGATCTTTGCTGAGTACATCGCCATTCAGGCGTGCAAGGAGGTAGGGCTTTGGGCTGGGCCCTCAGGCCCCCGTCCCCATGCCCGGTGGCCTCTCGGTGAGGGGGCTGGCTGGAAGCCTCAAGGAGGGACTCAGCAAGGGGAGAGGCCAGGGTGAAGAGGAAGCAGGCTGGGGTTCCTGGGAAGAACCAAATCCTGACTGATAACGCAAACGGCCGCTGCCAGGGGCTGCTGGGCGCCAGGCCATGCAAAGCCCTTCACAGATGAGCGCTCATAGTTAACCCTCACGACAACCTGTAATATAGGTTTTGATATTATTTTCATTTTTTAAATGAGAAGACAAAGTCTCAGAGAGCCTAATGTCTACTGAGTGCTTCCTGCGTGCAAGGCGTTATCTTTTTTAAATAAATGGATGGTGATGCTAATGTTCACAGCTCTTTGAGGACAGTACTGTTATTCCAGCCTATAATTAAGACAGCCAGGGCTCAGAGCACTTAAGCGATTTGCTTAAGGTCACACACCTAACGTGGCACTCCTGGGATTTGAACCCAGGTAGCCTGACCCTAGAGGTGATATTTTCAGGCCCTAAAAACTCTACCACCCCTCCAGTCAGTGACCGAACCAGGACTTGACTCTGCTACCCTATGGGGTCCCCCTCTGAACCTTACGATGTGGAGTAGAAGGGCTTGGAGGTGAGAGGCTGGGCAGGTCCTGCCCTGGCCCCCGGGCTCAGGAGCGGCTTCCTGCAGGCGGCCCTGACCTCACCGCCGTCCACCCCACAGGTAAACCTGGACTCGTACACACGGGAGCACACCAAGGACAACCTGCAGAGCGTCACTCGGGGCTGCTTCGACCTGGCACAGAAGCGCATCTTTGGGCTCATGGAAAAGGACTCATACCCACGCTTCCTCCGCTCGGACCTCTACCTGGACCTCATTAACCAGAAGAAGATGAGTCCCCCGCTTTAGGGGCCACGCGGGTAGAGCTCAGTGTTCACACCAGGCGGGCTGGGCCCCTTCCCACCTGCCTCCCTCCCCCCTGTGACAGAGGGGGCAAGCAAGCCCCCGGAGGCTGCGTCCGGACAGACAGACGGACATTTGGATGAGAGGCCTGGACCAAGAGAGGCCCAGGCCATGGGAGAAGTAGAGGGGCTGGCCCCACTGGGTCCGCGTGGCCCTGGTACGAGGGGGCCCAAGGGCCTGGGCGGGTCAGGGGCCCGGGCTAAGACAGATCCGGAGCTGCTGCTCCCTGCTGCAGAGACTTCGCAACGACCAAGTTCCTTAAAGAGCTGGCTGGTGGGGCAGGGGCCGAGGCCCGGGCTCCGGGGTTCTTTGGGGGAGCTGCTGGGGCTCACAGCTCGGACCCCTGCCTTGAGTTTTATTTATTTAAACAGTAGTTGGATGCTTGGCACGTCGTCCTATAATAGGAAACCTTTGCCTCGTCAGTTTTCCTACTTTACAAGTGCAATATTTTAACCAACGCCTTGTGAAAAAGCCGCCTTGCTGAGAAGGTGGGCACCATATTCCAGTTTCAGGGGATTCACTGGTCCCGAGCCCCTGTAGCGGGCACCTGGACCACCCAGAGGGGCGGGGGCTATAGTCTGACCTCACACCGAAATCCAGCCCCCCCTGAGTGAGGGGGCTCCCCCCGGGGGGCTCCGGGAAAGCATGACACCCTCAGACCACACAGCGGCCGAGTTCTGGAGCAAATAAAAGGCCTGTGTTATTTTTGTTCTTGACCCTTTCTGTGCTTCCTGGTTCTGAGGCTTCCCAGGGTCACCAGGGCTGGGAGGGTAGGGAGGGGGTCTGCCAATCACACGCCTCCTCTCTTCCCATCACCTGCCTCCCATCTGGTGCCACCTCTGTGCATGAGCTCTGCCAAGCTTGTCCCACTTACCATAGCATCTTCCCCATAAGCCTGGGAGGTGGCCGTTATCCCCATTTTACAGATGAGGCAGGTGAAACCCGGGCAAGTAAGGCGACTTGTCCAAGGTCACACAGCTGCCAAGTGGCAGCCAGCAAGGGGCTCAGCCTAAGCCCGCCTGACTGCACAGCCTGCTCTCGGGATTGCCGTCCTCTGCAGGCCACTGGATGGAGTCCTAGCTGGGCTGCTGACTGGCTATGTGGCCTTCAGCAAGTTCCTCCAGTTTTTTCTGCCCTGCCATGCTCTTGAGATTCTAGGGGAACTTACAGGAGGCACAGGATGGTTGGTGGAGGTGGGTGAGGTCAGGGTCTCAGGCAGGGTGGCAGCTGCAGGTGGGTGGGCTCACGGACGCCTTTACAATGGAGAAAGAGCTCAGGAGGTGACAGGGCGGGTCCTTCTGTGGCCCTGGGGGAGACTTTCCCTCTATACCTAACAGGAGATACACATTTAGGAAAGGCCAGGTTGAGAGGAGGCCCTGGACCGCTTGCTTAGAGAGGTGGAAGAGAGCCTGGCCAAGCTGATGCAAAAGCTGCCCTTGATGCCCACAGGTACCACCTGCGAGGGTCTGGAGGCAGCGACCAGGGTGTGGCCTGAGGTGGGACTGGCTCCCTGGGCTGACTTAAATGAAGGCAGACAGAGTTACTGCAGGAGTTACTCCCATCTCTTTGGAGCTTGTTTCCTGTGTGGGGGTTCGGGTTCAGGGCTGCCTGCTGGGGACTTAGAGATGCAAAGGATAGGGGCTGTGCAGCCGCTCTCCCTGCCTTCCCTTGCTGATCTCCCAGGGCAAGGACACCCCAGGATCCCCCTGCACATGGAGAACATCAGAAACAGTGGTCTCTGGGGTCCTAAGTCGGGCTAGGCAGACAGTAGGTGTTTAATGAGTGTCACAGCCTGTTCCCCCAGCACCGGTATGTGAGCTCCTCCGGGAGCGGGGCTGGGTCTTCTCCCTGGTGCCGGGGACCTGGCCAGGGAACCCTGTCTGGCTTTGTAAATGGTGAAGGGCTTTCTCAGGGCGGAGCTGCCGGTGCCTCAATGACCCAGAGGGACGGGGGACAGAGATGTGCGCCTGGATCAGAGTGAGGGATGACGCTCTAAGGTGTAGTCCAGGCCTGGAGATTTGGGGACCTGACACCTGGGAAAACCAAGGCTCAGAGAGGACTGCAACCCCATTCCTGATCCCCCAGAATGGTAGCCGCAGAGCTGACATCGGCACTCAGGGCTTCAGGGTCTGGACTCACCTGGCGTTGCTGGGGCGAGGAGGGGACCCTGGGTCTGGGAGGAGACTCACCTTCCCCTTTCCCTAGGTTCCAAGGAGTAAGCCTTGGGTTGGGCCCTCCATCTTTCCCATTCCCAAGTTGCCATGGAAACCTCAGGCCAGGAGAACCAAGTCAGGCAGATGGAATTCCCATTTCGGAAGGCCCCACTGCCTGGTTTCCATTACTCACACCCGGCGCCCTTGGCCTCCAAGCTGCTTTGGCTACACAGAACAGCTGGAGAGCAGCCTGGAAAAGTGCCTGGATCTGCCTGCCCTACCCCCACTTGGACTCCCGAGGGACTTGGGCACAGCCCTCACCGCCTTAGGCCGAAGTCCCCTTACCCGTAAGGTGTCTGGACTGTTCCCCATTTCTTCTTTCACCCGTGGTCTCCATCTAGCAACCCCAGGCCGGTTGATGTGGGATCTGAGAGCTGTGAGGTCACCACATCCTGTCCAGCTCCCTCCCCATCTCACAGATGGGAAGACTGAGGCAGAGGGAGGGAAGCAGCAAATGTGTAGAGGTGCAAGGCCCAGGCCCTGGAGTCAGGCTCTAGGATTCACTTAGCCCCTGGTTCTGCCACTTACTACAAGCTGCAAATCTTTGAAGAAAAAAAAAATCCTGTAGCCTCTTTGCCTCAGTTTTCTCATCTATAAATTGTGCAGATTCTGCCCCGTACCTCAGAGTGGCAGTGTCTCAGCGAGGCTGTCTGCAGCAAGTTGAGCCCAGGGCCTGGCACAGGGACCTGGTCCTCCAGCACAAGCTGCCATCAACCATGTTACCTTCAGGGTCACGGGGAAGTGGCCAGGCTCACTCTCTACCTTCGTTAGAGTGGACAGGGAGCCTGAAGCCCCAGATCCCTGTCCTTCCAGGAATGGTTTTGCTGGAAAATGAAGCCAGCCTGTTCCAGGGAGTAGGTCACAAACAGTCTGTCCCTGTCTCGCTGCCCAGTCTTGGCCTGGCTGCGGGCAGCTGGGGTCAGCTGGCAAACTGGGTGTGGAGGGTGAAGAGGGGAGAGGACAGCACTGTAGTGCCTCACGGTGGATACCGGTGGGAGGGGATTCAGCCCTGGCCTGCCTGTGGCAACATCACCAGGCTCTGTTGCGGACCAGTCAAGTCCCTTGTGCTACTGGCTTCTTGGCCTGGCTGGGGCCATGTACAGCCTCCTAGACTCTCCAACCTGGAAGAGACCATCCGGGTCCCACTGCTGGCTGGTGCCTAGGTCCCTTCTTGGGTTTCTACTTGCATCCCTCCTGCAATGGGGAGCTCAGTACCTCCAGAGGTGGCCCAGGAGCACCTGGGAGCCTCTTGGTTCTAAAGTTCTTCCCCGGTAAAGTGGGATCCTGGGGTGGAGGTGGGGCAAAGGAGGTAGGTCAGCAATAGCCCCCAGAGGCTTCCTGCCCAGCCAGGCCCCCACAGGCTCAGCCAGTTAGCCACCTTCCCTCCTTCCCAGCCCCTCGCCCTCACCAAACTCCCTGAGCTCCCTGCCCCCACCTCCCTGCCTGGCTCCTCCTCCCTGTATCCCTCCCACTCCCATCCTACCCTGGAAACTCTCAGATTCGCCTCTCCTGCAAAGCCTGCCCCTCACCCCTGCATCTCCCTTAGTGCTCCTGGTCCCTCAAGCGATGGAGCCTGGGGCCTCAGGGAAGGCGCTCCTGTGCGATTGTTTTGCTTACAATCCGCAACATCTGTGAAACAGCTGGCTTTTCCTGTCTTCTCCCCGGTCAGCCAGGAAGGAGGGAAGGGGGTATCCTGGGCCCCCTGCCCCCAGGGGGGCCCCTCCCTTGGGTTGGAGGAGACAAGCTGAAGATGAAGGAGTCTGCTCAGCACGGTGGGCGTGAAGGCACAGCTGGGGCTGGGGGAGGGCAGGGTCAGGTTGGAGATAAGAAATGACTGCTCAGGGCTCACCCCCGGGGTGTTCCATGACTCACCCCCCACCAGGCCTTGAAACAGGCCTCGAGAAGGTCTGAGTATTGTTTTCATTTCACAGTGGGCCTGGCACAGGGACCTGGTCCTCCAGCACAAGCTGCCATCAACCATGTTACCTTCAGGGTCACGGGGAAGTGGCCAGGCTCACTCTCTACCTTCGTTAGAGTGGACAGGGAGCCTGAAGCCCCAGATCCCTGTCCTTCCAGGAATGGTTTTGCTGGAAAATGAAGCCAGCCTGTTCCAGGGAGTAGGTCACAAACAGTCTGTCCCTGTCTCGCTGCCCAGTCTTGGCCTGGCTGCGGGCAGCTGGGGTCAGCTGGCAAACTGGGTGTGGAGGGTGAAGAGGGGAGAGGACAGCACTGTAGTGCCTCACGGTGGATACCGGTGGGAGGGGATTCAGCCCTGGCCTGCCTGTGGCAACATCACCAGGCTCTGTTGCGGACCAGTCAAGTCCCTTGTGCTACTGGCTTCTTGGCCTGGCTGGGGCCATGTACAGCCTCCTAGACTCTCCAACCTGGAAGAGACCATCCGGGTCCCACTGCTGGCTGGTGCCTGGGTCCCTTCTTGGGTTTCTACTTGCATCCCTCCTGCAATGGGGAGCTCAGTACCTCCAGAGGTGGCCCAGGAGCACCTGGGAGCCTCTTGGTTCTAAAGTTCTTCCCCGGTAAAGTGGGATCCTGGGGTGGAGGTGGGGCAAAGGAGGTAGGTCAGCAATAGCCCCCAGAGGCTTCCTGCCCAGCCAGGCCCCCACAGGCTCAGCCAGTTAGCCACCTTCCCTCCTTCCCAGCCCCTCGCCCTCACCAAACTCCCTGAGCTCCCTGCCCCCACCTCCCTGCCTGGCTCCTCCTCCCTGTATCCCTCCCACTCCCATCCTACCCTGGAAACTCTCAGATTCCCCTCTCCTGCAAAGCCTGCCCCTCACCCCTGCATCTCCCTTAGTGCTCCTGGTCCCTCAAGCGATGGAGCCTGGGGCCTCAGGGAAGGCGCTCCTGTGCGATTGTTTTGCTTACAATCCGCAACATCTGTGAAACAGCTGGCTTTTCCTGTCTTCTCCCCGGTCAGCCAGGAAGGAGGGAAGGGGGTATCCTGGGCCCCCTGCCCCCAGGGGGGCCCCTCCCTTGGGTTGGAGGAGACAAGCTGAAGATGAAGGAGTCTGCTCAGCACGGTGGGCGTGAAGGCACAGCTGGGGCTGGGGGAGGGCAGGGTCAGGTTGGAGATAAGAAATGACTGCTCAGGGCTCACCCCCGGGGTGTTCCATGACTCACCCCCCACCAGGCCTTGAAACAGGCCTCGAGAAGGTCTGAGTATTGTTTTCATTTCACAGGTGAGAAAGTTAGGGTTTAGAGAAAGTAGGCAAGGATGTGGTGGCTGAGTAGGAACTGAGACTCCCAGGCAGCCTCACCTTGTGCCAATCTGAAGAGTTTAGTGGTTTCCACTGGGGGCTCTTGACTCAGATTCTCCTTGGCTTGAGGGCAGAGCTTTTCTTTTTTTCCTTTTTCAGCTTAAATCATAAAATTTATTCCAGAAAACATTGCAACCACTTTTGTCACTAGATTATATACAAGTTAACAGTTTTAATCATTTTATTAAGATAATTCAATGCCTATCAGGGACCAAAGTTTTCCATGAAATTACGGTGGATATTTCCAAACAGAATATCTACTAATATCAGTCAGGTCACAGTTGATTGAATGATGTGATAGCCTAAGCAACAAGCACTAAGCTAAATTCCTAACCCCACTTCCCCTAGAACTCAGATTAGATGTCACTTCCTCAGGGAAGCCTTCCCTGATAGCCATGAGTAGAAGAGGGCCCCAAAGCAGAGAGCCTTTGTCTGCTCACGAAGTGCCTGTGCCTTTCTTTTAAGGCACTTGTCATAGACGGTAATTACTTATACACAGGCATTCATTTCATTGCTGTCTTTTCCTCTCAACTACAAAGCCCTTGAGGGTAGAGACCATGTCTATGAGCTCCTTACTGTTTTCCCAGCACCATTACATTGCCTGACACATAGTAAGTGCTTAATAAATACTTACTCAAAAGGTGGGAAGCATATAGTAGTCCTTAGCATGGTTAGTAGGTACACAGGATGAGCTCATGAAAAAAGGTAAGAAGCTGCTGAGTAAGTGAAGATTGAGTTCTGTTGTGCATGACAGGAAATAGAAGATAGAACTTTGTAACTTCTCTTATGAAAACGAAATTGATATGTATGCAGCCTGGGGTTGGGATGGCATCTCCATGACCATTGGGAACCCTAGTTCCATCTATTTTGTTACTTTTGCCATCCTCAAGTTATAACTTCTGCTTGATGTCCAAGATGGCTGCTTGAGCTCCAGCCATCACACCTGCATCTGGGAACGGTGAAGGGGAAGGAAAGAGAGGGCAAAAAAGTGGATGTCAATTATTTCTGAGTAAAGGCTCCCAGAAGCTGTCATGTGGCACTTTCTCTAATATCGCATTGGTTAGGACTTGGACACAGGGCCACCCTTCATTACAAGAGAGGCTGGAAAATGTAGTCTGAATCCAAACAGCCATATCACCAGATGAAGAACAGAGGTCCTATTACTTTGGGGCAACAGACATGTAGAGCAGATGTTGGGGAACAACTAGGTGTTTCTGCCACAGACATCCATCCTCTTAGGGCAGTGGAGAGGAGATGTGGCAAGTGGGTGTGTATTAGTCAGCTATTATCGAACTAATGCTGCAAAACAAATCATTCCAATGCTCAGCAGCTTTTAAAAAACAATTATTTATTCGCCCTCATCCTTTGACAGGTCAGCTAGAGTCAACTGATCCAGGAGGAGCTGGGCTGGACTTGGCTCTTGACCGTGGGCTGCGTTTGGCTCTGCTCCAAGTGCCCTTGCCCCTCAGGCAGAAAGCTCAGCAGCCTGCCTGGGGCAAGTTCTCACTGACATGAAAGAGGTTTTTGTTTTCAATTTTGAAATAATTACATATCCACAGGAAATTGTGCAAAGATAGTACAGAGAGGTCCCATGTGTCCTTCACCTAGTTTCCCCCAACAATTACATCTTACTTAATTATAGTACAAGGTCAAAACCAGCATCGGACATTGGTACTCTGTGTGTGTCTAGTTCTGTGTCATTTTATCCCACGTGTAGATTGTGTAACCACGACCACAATCAAGATACAGAGCTGTTTCACCGCAAAGGTCTGCCTTTATAGTCACACTCGTTGCCCCACTTCCACCATCCCTGACTCCTGGCAACCACTAGTCTGCTCTCCATCTCTATAATTTTGTCATTTTAAGGATGTTATATAAATGGAATCACACGGTACGTGACCTTTTGAGACTGTCTTCTCCACTCACCATAAAACCCTTGAGATCCGCATGAGCTGTTGTGTGTGTCAATAGTTCAATTCTGTTTATTGCCAGGTGAGTAGCGGTCTTGGTATGCATGAATAGTAGTTTGTTTCACCATTTACGTACTGAAAGACATTTTGGTTGTTTCCAGTTTGGGGCTATTACAGACGAAGCTGCTATGAACAATTGTGGAGGGAGTTTTGTGTGGACACAGGTTTTCATCTCTCTAGGATCAGTGTCCAGGAGTGCCATTGGTAGATTATAAGTGTGTATAGAGGTAATTTTAAAAAATAGTCTATTTATTTGGTTGCACCAGGTCTCAGTCGTGGCGCATGGGACCTTTAGCTGTGGTGTGAGAACTCTTAGTTGCAGCGTGTGGGATCTAATTCCCTGGCCAGGGCTTGAACTTGGGCCCCCTGCATTGCGAGTGCAGAGTCTTAGCCACTGGACCACCAGGGAAGTCCCAATATAGATTTAATGGTTAAGAAGCTGCCAAACTGTCTCTGACTAGCTGACTGTGAGGGGTCTCTGCACCCTAGCTAACCAGTAATGTTGCCCCGTGTTTTATATTAACTGTTCCAACAGGTATGTAGCACTGTCTCGTCAAGGTCTTTCACTTGCTTTTCCCAAACGGCTAGAGATATTGGGCATCTTTTCATGTACTGTTGCCACCTGTATATCCTCTGGTGAGATATCTCTTCATGTCTTTTGCCCATTTTCTAATCAGAATGTTTGCTCTTTCACTGTTTAGTTTTGGGAGCCTTCTATACATTCAGTGTATGTTCAGTTCAGTTCAATTCAGTTGCTCAGTCGTTTCTGACTCTTTGCCACCCATGGACTACAGCACACCAGGCCTCCCTGTCCATTACCAACTCCTGGAGTTTACTCAATATGTCCATTGAGTCAGTGATGCCATCCAGCCATCTCATATTCTGTAGTCCCCTTCTCCTCCAGCCTTCAGTCTTTCCCAGCATCAGGGTCTTTTCCAATCAGTCAGCTCTTCACATCAAGTGGCCAAAGTATTGGAGTTTCAGCTTCAACATCAATCCTTCCAATGAGCATTCAGGACTGATGTCCTTTAAGACGGACTGGTTGGATCTCCTTGCAGTCCAAGGGACTCTCAAGAGTCTTCTTCAGCACCACAGTTCAAAAGCATTAATTCTTCGGGGTTCAGCTTTCTTAATAGGCCAACTCTCACATCCATACATGACCACAGGAAAAACCATGTATGTTTTCTATGTATGAATACTTTGCAAAATATCTTATTTGCAAATAATTTCTCTCCATCTTAGCTTGTCTTTTTATCCTCCTAATCACATTTTTTTCAAAGAAAAGCTTTGGATTTTGCTCAAGGCCAATTTACCTTTTTTTTTTCTTTTATGGATCATGCTTTCGGTGTTATATCTAGGAACTTTTCACCAAGCCCTTGGTCCTGAAGATTTCTCCTATGTTTTCTTCTAAAAGTTTTATAGTTTTACATTTAATATCTATGCTCCCTTTTGAGTTAATTCTTGTGTACAATGTGAGATTTTTAAGTTGAGGTTTATTAACTGCAGCCTACCAGGCTCCTCCATCCACAGGATGTTCCAGGCAAGAGTACTGGAGCGGGGTGCCATTGCCTTCTCCGATTTTTTGCATAAAGACATCCAATTGCTCCAGCACCATTTATTGGAAAGAATATCCTTCATCCATTGATTAAAAAAAAAAAAAACAGCTCTATTGGGATGTAATCACATATACAATTCACCTAATGATACAACTTAATGGTTTTTAATATATTCACAGAGTTTTACAGCCATCACCACAACAAATTTTAGAACATTGTCATCAGCCTCTAAAAAATCTCCACACCTGTTAGGTGTCACTCCCTTGCTCAGGTCTCTTCCCACTCAGCCCTGGGCAACCGCGAATCTGCTTTCGGTCTCTCCAGATTTGCCTAAGCTAGACATTTCACATAAATGGAAATCCTACAACACACAGTCTATTCTGTCTGACTTCTTTCACTTGGTATAATGTTTTCAAGTTCATTGTTTTATAGCATGGATCACTACTTCATCTCTTTTTAATGCCTGATAGTATTCCAACGCATATATCACATTTCAAATATGACAAACTATACCACATTTTATTTATCCGTTCATCAACTGAGGGATGTTGGGGTTATCTCCATGTTTTGGCTATTATGAACACTGTTGCTATAAACCTTCATGTATAAGTTTTGTGTGGAAATATGTTTTCTGTCCTCTTGGGTATATACCTAAATGTGGAGTTACTGAGTCATACAATAAGCTTAAACTTTTCAGGACTTGCCAAACTACCAGTTTACATTCCCACCAGCAGTGCATAAGCATTCCAATCTCTCTACACCTTTACCAAGATTTGTTGTAATTTTTTTATAGCCATCCTATCATTGAATTTCTTTTACATCTTTGTAAAAAATCAGTTGGCAAATCAATTGTCAAAAATCAATCAAGTATGTACGGGTTTATTTCTAGATTCTCTGTTCTGTTTCATTGATTTACATTTCTATCCTTCCATCCATGCTACACAGTCCTAAGTACCGTAGCTATGGTGGTGGTGATGGTTTAGTCACTGAACTGTGTGTGACTTTGGGATCTCATGGACTGTAGCCTGCTGGGCCTCGCTGTCCACAAGATCCTCCAGGCAAGAATGCTGGAGTAGGTTACCATTTCCTTCTCCAGGGGGATCTTCCTGACCCAGGGATTAAACCCGTGTCCCCTGCATTGCAGGCAGTCTCCCGTGTTGAAGCAGATTCTTTACTGTTGAGCCACCAGGAAACCTCACTGTGTAGCTATATAAGTCTTAAAATCGAGCATGGAGTAGGTTACCATTTCCTTCTCCAGGGGGATCTTCCTGACCCAGGGATTAAACCCGTGTCCCCTGCATTGCAGGCAGTCTCCCGTGTTGAAGCAGATTCTTTACTGTTGAGCCACCAGGAAACCTCACTGTGTAGCTATATAAGTCTTAAAATCGAGCATACCTATGTTACACATAGGAAAAGGAATATGTCAAGGTTGTATAGTGCCACCCTGCTTATTTAACTTATATGCGGAGTACATCATGAGAAACACTGGGCTGGAGGAAGCACAAGCTGGAATCAAGATTGTTGGGAGAAATATCAATAACCTCAGATATACAGATGACACTACTCTTATGGCAGAAAGTGAAGAACTAAAGCGCCTCTTGATGAAAGTGAAAGAGGAGAGTGAAAAAGTTGGCTTGCAACTCAACATTCAGAAAACGAAGATCATGGCATCTGGTCCCATCACTTCATAGCAAATAGACAGGGAAACAGTGGAAACAGTAGC
Organism: Madoqua kirkii; assembly: GCA_006408675.1. Classification (NCBI taxonomy): domain Eukaryota; kingdom Metazoa; phylum Chordata; class Mammalia; order Artiodactyla; family Bovidae; genus Madoqua; species Madoqua kirkii. The sequence continues at coordinate 45,378 of SJYC01043202.1, forward strand.
TGGCTGTATTTTGAGGGGCTCCAAAATCACTGCAGATGGTGACTGCAGCCATGAAATTAAAAGATGCTTACTCCTTGGAAGGAAAGTTATGACCAACCTAGATAGCATATTCAAAAGCAGAGACATTACTTAGCCAACAAAGGTACGTCTAGTCAAGGCTATGGTTTTTCCAGTGGTCATGTATGGATGTGAGAGTTGGACTATAAAGAAAGCTGAGTGCTGAAGAATTGATGCTTCTGAACTGTGGTGTTGAAGAAGACTCTTGAGAGTCCCTTGGACTGCAAGGAGATCCAACCAGTCCATCCTAGAGGAGATCAGTCCTGAGTGTTCACTGGAAGGACTGGTATTGAAGCTGAAACTCCAATACTTTGGCCACCTGATGTGAAGAGCTGACTCATTGGAAAAGACCTTGATGCTGGGAAAGATTGAGGGCAGGAGGGGAAGGGGATGACAGAGGATGAGATGGTTGGATGGCATCACTGACTCAATGGACATGAGTTTGAGTAAACTCTAGGAGTTGCTGATGGACAGGGAGGCCTGGTGTGCTGTGGTCCATGAGGTCATAAAGAGTCAGACATAACTGAGCGACTGAACTGAACTGAACTGAACTGATACAGTCTTCAAAAGTCCTTCCTGAGAGTGCCCAGTCAGTCAGATATGGATTGTAGGAAGGCCCATGGGCTATGGGTGCCTGCAGCCTGGACAGAAGAGCTTAGTTCTGGTGAAATATACAGAAGGCAGATCATCCTTCTCTACCCTTGACCTTAGGAACAGCCATGTGACTTGTTTTGGCCAATGGGATAGTAGCAGACAAATTTCAAACAGAGGCTTAAAATACACTTGCATCTGAAAGAAAAATTAGTGCCAATTCTCTGCAATCCCTTCCAGAAAACAGAAGAGAAGGGAGCTCTTCTCAATTTTTTGAAGGAAGCCAGTATTACCTTGATTCCCAAACCAAAACGATAGTAGAAAGAAAGAAAATTACAGACCAATATTCCTTATGTATATGATGCAAAAATCCTTAACAAAATATTAGCAAATATAACTCATCAATATATTTTAAAAATTATACATCATTGCCAAGTGAAGTTTATTCCAGTGATGTGAAGCTGGGTCAGTACTCAAAAATCGATCAGTGTAAGCCACCATATTCACAGGGTAAAGAAGAGAAGTCATACAATCATACCAACTGATAAAAAATTTAACAAAATTCAAACTCCCAATGTACAAATGTAAGTAAGGCCTTCCTTACTGAATAATCAGTGATCCAATTCCCAGACTCTGAGTTTTAAAAATAGGATCTAATGTGTTCAATTTGGTACATTTCCATTATTTTTCCCAAGAATTTAATTCACCAGCCTTTCTGTGGGTGACAACCATGCTTGTGTCCATGGGGGCACTCAGAGAAGTTTAGAATCTGGTCTCCAAAGACCTCTCCAGCCTCATTATCCTCACATCTCCTCCCTGCCTCTGCCCACACATACACACCAGGCAGGCGCACTTGCACCCCAGGGCCTCTGCATACACTGTTCTCTGCCTGGAACACAGTTCCTGCTGCCTCTCCCCTCGGCCATCACCTTCTTAACCTCTGATACTCAGCTGAAGGGGTGTGTCCTCCAGGAACCCATTACTGACTCCCCAAATCTGGAGGAGGCTCTTCTCTGGGCCCTCTCAGTTCTGTGCTCAGGTGACCCAGACCTGGAATTGCCTCTTCACTTGTCTCTTTCCATCCTAGACCATGAGCCCCTGCAGGGCTAGAATTGAATGGCTGTCTGGGTCCCCAAAATCCACCCCAGGGCCTTGAAAGCAGGCTCTTGAAAGCTGGCCTGATTGGCGGCAGGCTCACTGTCTTTACAGCCCCCAGGCAGAGCCTCTGGAGTCCACTAATGATGTCACTGGTGAGAAGCCCCCTTCCTGGGGTCGGGTGGGGTGCGGTGTTCTGAAGGTACTTCTCTCCATCCTCACCAGCCCTTGGCTCTCCTCTCAAGGCTGCGATTCCCCTTAGGGAGGAGATTCAGAAGAGGCCCGAGGAGTGAAGGCATCTCGGGCACTGGCTGCAGGCAAGGAGTGGCCTTGAAGGTCAGGAAAGCCTTGCCCGGCATTCGAGGACCTGCTCAGCTAGGTCTGAGCTGCCCTTGGAGACTCCCCTCCCGCTCTCCCAGCAGACGTCCCACAGCCTGCCGCTGCCCTGCCCAGCCTCATGCCTCCTCTCTTTGCTTCTGCTGTCCTCTCACCTGGACTGCCTTTCCCTCTTTCTCTTTGCTTTGCCTGTTCTTCCAGGCCCTTCGTCTCAAACTCACCTCTGGCCATGTCTACAAGTCTGCACCAAGCCTCTGCCCTAGGGAATTATAGCCAGCCTCGAATTTTCCACAAGATATTTTGCGGGTGTTGAGTTTGGACCTCCCTGAGAGGGAGCTCAGAGCCGGCCAAGCTGGACTTTGCCCAGGGTAGTGGCCGGGAAGAGGGGGGCAGCTCCTGATCCCTGGAAGGAGGTGAGCAGCTGGACCCCACCACTACAGGGTAGGCGTGGGGGGCTATTTTTAGCCACTGGTTCCTGGCAGGCCTGGCCTGGTTTGAGCCTGCAGGGAGGACAATGGGCCACTGAGGCTGGGCGGGGGGTGAACGACGGCAGTCAGGAGCAGGGAGACAGAGGCTGTCCACCCCCCATGCTGACCGGCAGGAAAAGCTTCCAGGGTGAGCTCTTTGTCAGACTTCCTGCAAGACCAGGTGCGGGGCCAGCTGCGTGTTCCAGAAGCCTGTCGTCATGAGCAGCAGCACTAGCATCATTTCTTGAGGCCATTCTGTGGACTGGACACCGTGCTAAGCACCATGCCTGCTGGCTCATTTTTCTTAGCCTTGTCCTACAAACAAGGGAACCTGAGGCTCAGCTCAGAGAGGTGAATATCTTGCTCACACACAGCAACCAAGAGAAGCAGTCAGGATGCAATCCCAGGTCCTGTCTGTCCCCTTCCGAGGTGGGACACTGCAGCGCCTGCCGTACTGCAGAGCCGGCCACCCCTCGCCCTCCCCATCTCAGACCCATCCTGGGACCTGGGGGTCTGCCTGCCTGCCTAATGGCTCTGACTCCATGAATGACCGTGGGCACTGTCACTTGCCTTCCCTGGGCCTCAGTTACACATCTGTGAAATGGAGGGGAGCCTTCCTTCCAGGGCTATGGAGGATCAAACCGGAGGCCAAGTAGGTGCTCCAAAGGGGGCCACCAAGGAGGAAGGGACATGCAAGGTTGGGTCTCTCTGCTTGCCAGCATTTGCTGACTTCAGGAGCCTATGAACCATAGTTGTGTTTATCTTGGAAGTGTTCACCCAGGAAATAACCTCCGCACCTCTCAGGCTCTGAGGGATAAACAGGCCGGCTCTGCGCAGCGCCTTGGGGGAATTCACAGTCTGTAAAGGGAGACAAGCCCACGAACAAGATGAGAGCACAATGAGCGACATCAAAACCTCTGTATCGCTTCCCTGGTTGACCAACCACAGTGTGTCATCTCAGTTCTGGAGGCCAGAAGTCCAAGGTCAAGGTGTCCACAGGGTTGCTTCTCCGGGGCTTGCAGAGAGCACCAGCCCGCTCCCCATGTTGGCAGGTGGTCTTCCCTTTGTGTGAGTCTGGGACTGAACTCCCCCCTCTGATAAAGGCAGTATTACTGGATTCACACCCACCCTCAGGACCTCATTTTAACTTAATCACCCCTTCAAAGGCCCTGCCTGCAAACACAGGCACATTCTGCGTTCCTGGGGGTTGGGACTTCAACATAGGAACTTGGGAGGGGACACAGTTCAGGCCCCACACCCGGGGTCTCCAAACAACCAGCCAGCCAAAGTTCTTCAACGTAACAGGAAGGGGGGGGAG
>SJYC01043203.1:0-36691 GCA_006408675.1 Madoqua kirkii
ACGTAACAGGAAGGGGGGGAGGGTCTTTGAGCCTGGGGGAGGTGGGGGAAGGGAGGAATTTCCAGAACATTCCCAGAGGTCAGGTTTCCCCTATTTCCAGCTGGCGAGAGATCCTCTGGGGGGAGGGATGATTGACAAATTCCTAAGAATTGCGCTGCCTGCCTCTGAATGTCAGCTTGTTTTGTACTCAGCGCAGGAATTGCTCTCTGCTGTTTGCAGAAGGGCAGCAAATTCTGTTTTCCAAATTAACTCTGCATTGCAAGGCCTTCGGGCCGAGGTAGGGGACAGATGGGAGCCGCAGGGGCTGAGAGCAAGGGGGACCGATGCAGGCACATAAAGCTGTGCGGGCATGCTCAGTCCTGGCTGACTCTTGCGACCCCATGGACTGTAGCCCGCCAGGCTCCTTTGTCCACAGGATTTCTCAGGCCAGAACACTTGAGTCGATTGCTATTTCCTCCTCCAGGGGATCTTCCTGACCTGGGAATTTTCCCAACCCAGGAACTAAACTTACATCTCCTGCTTGGCAGGTGGGTTCTTTACCACTGAGCCACCAGAGAAGTCTTATGGGTGGACATAAGCCTACTGAAATCCACGAGGACTGTGGGGAAGACATGCCAGGCTGGTGCATGGGGACTAAATTTATCCAAGTAAGACAGCAGTGACAGGAGGGCTGGGGGCCACCAGACAGCTCCACCTGGGAAGAAGACACCTACACTGGCCTAGAGGGGTGGGCATCAAGGCAGGCTTCCTGGAGGAGGTGAAGACTAAAGTGGGTCTTCAGGTGTGAGTCAGAAACTGCCAGAGGAGACCAGTGACATCCCAAGCTCAAAATCCTGTGGGATATAAGCCTGATGTCTCTGCCAACTGTGGATCCGCCTTGCTAAAGGGTCCCCTGTGTGCCAGGCTAAGCTCTTCCCACAGGTAATGAAACCAGGTGGCCATGTGGGACTGGCTGTAACTGATGTACAGGGTGAGGATGTTCAAGGAGAGAGCACAGTGGGTACCAGCCAGGCCGAGAATGTTCTGGAGTGCTCGGCACAAAGGACTTTCCGCCAGTGTGGGAATGGGGGAAGCGGAGGCTTTGAGCAGGGGAGGGTGGAGTGGAATGAGCCCCGCAGGGAAGTGTCTGATGGCGGTGTCTGTGCAGGAGTAGACACGGAGTGGAGAATAGGACCGCGGAACTCAGAGTGAGGCAGCTGAGAGGTCACGGAGGGCCTCTCTGGGCCGGGTGGTTGGTGTGGCCACCCATTGGCAACTTGATGAATGTCCCGCCTGTTCCAGGGAGGACTTCATGGTGACTTTCCAAGAACTGCTGTTTCTCTTTCTTCTGCAGCTTCTCTCGGGGCCAGGAGGGAGGGACCTTTGGACTGGTCAAGCCTGCTGTAACTCGTGCCTACCAGGGCAGCAGGGGATGGGAACAGGACATACATCAATCAAGCGCCTCCCTGTGCCAGGCCTGTGCCAAGTGCTTCACACACCCGCCTGTGATCCCTCAACCATCCCAGGAGGCAGCTGTTGTTATTTCCCATTTCACAGAGGAAGAAACTGAGGCTCAGGGAAGGAGAGGGTCTTGCCCAAGGTCTCTAGGCTGGGAAGGTCTGAAACCTGAGTCTTTCTGCTGGGAAAGCCTATCTCCCATGAAGCTCCCTTTGGCCCCTGCTGGGTTGCCTCAGTTTCTAAGAAGTAGGGGGTGAGCCTCTAGCAGCTCTAGCTGCCTGAGGATAGAAGGGGTCTGTGGGTAGGAGGGTGCCTGGCCTGGCTGGGGTGCCTGGCCTGGCTGAGGTGCCAGGAAGGATGGAGAGGGAAACAGGGAAAAGCCCCACACATTGCCCACCCACTCCTGGCACCAATTCTGGGCCTGTGTCTCTACAGACATGAAAGAGGCAGAGGCTTCATGGAGCTAAAAGCCTGCAAGCCCCCCTGATTCCCCTGTCTGATTCCCACAGCCAAGAGTGTGCCTGCCTGTCTCCAGGGACTTCCTCTCTCCTCTTGGCTGCCAGGGACCTGCCTTCACCTCCATCTCCCCCTGAGCCTGTTTCCTCCTCTGATAAAATGCGATAATCATGCCCCCTGGATAGGTCAGTATGAAAGGGAAATGAGGCCAAGTTTGTGGAAAGCCTGGCCTTCCCTGATAGCTCAGTTGGTAAAGAATCTGCCTGCAATGCAGGAGACCCCGGTTCAATACCTGGGCCGGGAAGATCTGCTGGAGAAGGGATAGGCTACCCACTCCAGTATTCTTGGGCTTCCCCTGTGGCCCAGCTGGTAAAGAACTTTCACTTTCACTGGGAATGCTATGGGCTCCGCTTGCTGGCTCTGGTCCTGAAGGTCAGCCTGCTGTGGGGAGGAGGGAGGAGGCTGGACTCTAGCCCCTACTCTGTGGGTAACACCGCAGGCTTCTCTGAACTTGAGCTTCATTGTCTGCATCTCTTTGGATGGGAAATTTTAGGACTGGGTGTCACCAGGGGCAAAGAAGTTTAGTTCTGATATTAGGGGCAGGGTCTGGTGGGAAGTAACTTTGTAACACGGCCCCTTCCTTTCAACTTCTTCCTCTGTGTGTTGTGCTTTCCCTAACTAATTACCCTGGAAAAATCTCAAAAAGGCACACTCGTCTGAAGTGTGCCAGAGGAGGTGGGGACCCCAACACAGACCCCTTCCAGATGTGCTTCTGGCCTGATCACAGCATCAAACACACACAGCACACACCCCTCACCCTACACAGAGCACACATCAAACATCACACACACACACAAACCATACCACAAATATTCTACACATGAACATACAAACAACACATACACACACTGATCACAGCATCAAACACACACAATATACACGAAATGTATCAAACACACACGTACACACCCCTCACTCTACACAGAGCACACATCAAACATCACACACACACACAAAGCCATTCCACAAATATTCTACACATGAACATACAAACACAATACATATACATACTCCACCACATCTGTCACACACAGAGACCATATATACACACACACACACACACACACACACACACACACACACCAGCAGAACTCTGGTGCATTTCGCATCCTTTGATTGAGAAAATGCACTTAGACCAAAGCTCTGTGATACTTGAAATGGTCTGTCTATTGTTCATCCTGATAGTGTCTTCAGACAGTTGGAAACCAGCCATTGAAATGCACATCAAACACATTCTTCATTCTGGTCCAGGGTCCTGTGGATCCAGGCCGCCCAGTGGGCGTGCTGTATGACCCAGGGCTCTGGGGTGCAAGCATGGAAACCCCTGGTTCAGCCACCATTCGGTCACCTTCTTTCAGTGGGGTTTTGGGTCCCTTTTGCTCCAGTCCCATCTGGCCTCCCCTTTCCACATCATGGGCCTGAGGTTGTGAGCATTTATGTGAGTGTGCATTTGTGTGTGTCAGGGGAGGGAGTCAGGCAGCCTTCGAGCTGCCATATCTATGAGCTCATAAAACCTGTGTCCTGAAGGATCCTCCTGCAGAGAAACTTCCCCGCCAGCTCCACCCAGAAGGCAGAGCAGATGGAAACTTGGAGCAAGTTCTCATCTTGGGTCAGGGAAGAAAATATTCTTTTTTCCCCTTCTCTCTAAAAATATGCTCAGGCCTTTTTTTGAGTCTTGATGCAATAAAAACCAGCTGTGGCTCAGAATGGCCTCTGCAGCCTTTGCCTAGGGAGAAGAAAAACAAACACAGCCACTGGAGGCGGGGACAACGGCTGTGTCCAGGCGCTGGGCCCAGGCTCCAGCCACCTCCGACCCAGAACTGGGTCCCGAAAGGGCATGGAACAGTCCCTGTCTGTTCATCCGGGTGTGGGCTCAGGGCACTGGGGGTCATTTAGCCTTTTCTCTTTTAATGCTTGGTGCTGAGTTGGGAAGATGACAAGAAGTGGGTGTGATTTAGACTCTGCTCCCAGGGACTTTCCCATCTCCTGGAGGAGACAGGTAGGCACTCAAGAAGAGCTAACTTAAGGGAGCCCTCTGGAGCCTAGAGGAGGAGAGACTGTGTCTGATTTGGGGAGGAGGCAGACTTGCTATAGCAGGTAATGTTTGGATGAACTTAAGGAAGCATGAAAGGATTGATGATGAAGCTGAAGCTCTAATACTTCAGCCACCTGATGCGAACAGCCGACATTGGAAAGACCCTGATGCTGAGAAAGACTGAAGGCAGGAGGAGAAGAGGACAAAAGGATGAGACGGTTGGATGGCATCACCAACTCAGTAGACGTGATTTTGAGCAAACTCTGGGAGATGGTGAAGGGTAGGGAGGCCCAGTGTGCTGTATACCACGGGGTCACAAAGAGTTGGACATGACTGAGTAACTAAACAAAAACAAAGAAAAGAGGTAAGGAAGGGTGTTCTAGGAGGAAGGGCCAGAATCAACGAAGGCCTGGGGGTGGGGCCAGTGGACCAGAATGTAAGGCAAATGTGGGAGCACAAGGGGAGATCAACTTGGGGAGGTAGACTGGGACCCTGGATGCTAGGTGTTATATTGGGTAATAGGGAGCTATGGAAGGCGCTTGAGCAGAGGAGGGACTTGTCTAGAGGGAGGGCTGCTTGGAGGATATTTGGAGGGGAAGGCTGGTTGCCTAGTAGGAGCTGAGGTTTTGTTGGGAGGTCTCTTAAAGAGGGAGTCAAAGCTTCCAGCTCGACTTCCTCCTGCTTGTCTCAGGACACAGACCCTTCTGGAGGAGAGTGTGGGGAGGAGTCAGGAGATCTGGCTTCTAGTTCTGACTCTGATATGGACTAATGTGTTCTTGAATAGATCCTCACCCTTCCTAGGCCCTGACTTTCCCACCTGCACAATGGAACCATGCAGTCTTGACCTTTCCTTGGAATATCAGCACTGGGCAGGCTGAGGATGCCCTGATATCAGGTGGGGAAAAGCACGCCAGCTGGGTGGGGAGCCAGGCTCCTAGGTTCCAGTCTCCAGAGGACTGCTTCTTGCGTGGATCTGTGGTTTCAGGGGCCCACTGGGCCTGGCTCCTGACCACAGCTCGGTCCCGATAAAGCTGCTGCTTCTGCTAAGTCACTTCAGTCGTGTCCGACTCTGTGTGACCCCATAAGCCTTGCCACTGGTAAGAGGCCTGGGCTGTGGTTGGGGCTCAGGGGCCTGCCCTCCCTTCCTGGGGAAAGAGCTGCAGATAGCCTCAAGCTGGGACCATTATGTCATCATGTCTCCTTTCCGACATCAGCATCTCCTTGAGAATGGGTCGGTTACCCTTTGAAAGAAGATAAAACCAGGGCTCCAGAAGAGGAGCGACTTTCCCCAAGACGCACAGCAGATACAGAGCAGAGCTGGGCTGTGAGCCTTGGTCTGAACATTGCCAGCTCCTCTGCCCCTGGGCCTTCTCTTTCCTGCCACTCCTGCTCCCACAGCCAGACTTAAGCTCTTGCTCATCATCAGATCTCAGGGTCCCAACTGGGCACACAGTGGGTGCTCAGGAAATGCTTATGGGATGGATGAATGGGCAGATGATGAACGGATGGATGGATGGCCTAGGGAGAAAATACAGGCTGGGCCAGCACCTCCGCATCCAAAGCTCTTTCCTGGCAGCAGAGATGCCCCTCTTTAGGCAACCCCAGTGCACTGCCCTTTGACATTTCCTAGATCCCATGCAGTGACCCAGAGAGGCCTGCTCCCTCACCTCCACCACGCCCAGCTCAGAAGGTGAGTGGACACCAGGGCAGACCCTTGGTGGTGGTCAGTAGTTACCTCAAGGCTGCTGGGTTACCAAGAGTGGTTGAGAACCCATGAAAAATTAGAAGGTGCCCTAGAGCGGCAGATCAGCTCCAAGTCTGTTGATTACCTGCCAAGCTGCTTCCTGGATCAACTAATCCACCAGCCCTGGGTGCCCTCACCCCTCCGCCAACATTTTCTGGAGCCTCTGAACTGTGTCACAGCTATGAGGGGGCACCAGCCCCTAGAGGCAGGTGCCTCTGGCTTCAAGGCAGGTCTGCCATCCTTTGGGCCCTTGGATCCTCACAATCTTGTCCCTGAAGCTCCCCAGCCAGCACAGAAGCCCCACTTTCTTCTGCCTTAGGCCAGACACCTCCTACCTACCTGCCAGGACTTGAGTCTGTTCTGATAGCCAGCCTCTCACCTCCTCTGCAGCTGCTTGGAGACCCACGGCAACCTGGAGGTGCAGAGAAACAATAATGATAAAGTCAATGATATTTTCAGTACATTTTATGGAGCATTAACTAAGTACCAGGAACCTTGCTAAATATTTTGCATTCACTATTCCTCTTAATCCTCACAATAAGCCTAAGAACTAGCTAATCATACAGATTCCTAACAAAAGGCACATGATTCAATCCAAGGATTTATTCAGTGGGTCTCAAACTTGTGGGAATATCGGAATTACCAGGGAGGCATAAAAAAAGCTGGTGCTTGTGTCCTGCCTACGAGGGGTGTGATTCAGTTGGTCTGAGGTGTTGGCCTGGGCTTTGAAATTTTTAAAAGATCTCAGAAGATTCTAATGTGCTGACCAGTACAGGAACCAACAGTTATCTTGGTGGGAGTTTGATGAAGGTTTTTTTCTTTTTTTTAACACTTTTTTGGAGGTATAGTTAACATATATACTAAGGCCCATATATTTAAAACATATACTTTGATAAGTTTATCCTTAGCATCTTAACCATTTCTAAGTATACAGTTCAGTAAGGCTAAGTATTGGAAAAGACTCTGATGCTGGGAGGAATTGGGGGCAGGAGGAGAAGGGGACAACAGAGGATGAGATGGCTGGATGGCATCATTGACTCGACGAACGTGAGTCTGAGTGAACTCCGGGAGTTGGTGATGGACAGGGAGGCCTGGCGTGCTGCGATTCGTGGGGTGGCAAAGAGTCAGACACGACTGTGTGACTGAACTGAACTGAACTGAAAGTCTAAGTATATTCACATCGTTGGGCAGTGGTTCTCCAGAACTTTTTCATCTTGTGAAAGTGAAATTCTGTGCCCATTAATCAACTTCTCCCCATTTCCCACCCCCTCATCCCTGGAAGCCCTCTCACTGCTTTCTGTCTCTGTGACTTCAGGTACTTACCTCTAGGTACCCTATGTAAGTGGAATCATATAGGATTTGGCTTTTTGTGACTGGCTTATTTCACTCACCATGATGTCCTCAGTTCAGTTCAGTCGCTCAGTCATGTCTGACTCTTTTCAATCCCATGAATCACAGCACGCCAGGCCTCCCTGTCCATCACCAACTCCCGGAGTTCACTCAAACCCATGTCCATTGAGTCGGTGATGCCATCCAACTATCTCATCCTCTGTTATCCCCTTCTCCTCCTGCCCTCAGTCTTTCCCAGCATCAGGATGTCCTCAAGATCCATCCATTTCCTTCCTTTTAAGACCACTATCCCACTCTGTGGAACTTCCTTCCTTTTAAGACCACTATTCCATTCTATGTATACACCACATTTTGCTTATCCATTTATCCATGAGTGAACGCTTGGGATACTTCCACATTTTGGCTATTGTGAATAATGCTGTTATGAACAGAGCTGTACAAATATCTTGCTGAGACCATGTTTTCAATTCTTTGGGAAAAATACCCAGAAGTGGGATTGCTGAGTTACATGGTAACTCTTGGGGACTTCCCAGGGGGCACTAGTGGTAAAGAACCCACCTGCCAAAGCAGGGGAGGAGACATAAGAGGCGGGTTTGATCCCTGGGTTGGGAAGATCCCCTGGAGGAGGGCATGGCAACCCACTCCAGTATTCTTGCTTGGAGAATCCCATGGACAGAGGAGCCTGGCGGGCTATAGTTCATAGGGTCGAAAAGAACTGGACACAACTGAAACAACTTAGCACACATGGACACACGCATGGTAATTTTGTTTTGAATTTTTTGAGGATCTGCAATACTGTTTTCCATAGCAGCCATGCCATTTTACATTCTCATTAACTGCACACAAGTCCCAATTTCTCCGCATCCTAACCAGCACTTGTTATTTTCTGCTTTTATGATAGTAACTATCCTCACGACAGATGTGGGTGCTATCTTATCATGGCTTTGATCTGCATTTCTCTAACAACTCATGACGGAAAGCATCTTTTTCTGTGTTTGTTGGGCATTTGTTTATCATCTTGGGAGAATAACGAAAGGGTATTCAACTGAAGTATGGTCAGGAGGTTAAAGGACCCAGTTGCAGGTAGTGACAACTCAAGAGACCAGCCACAGCAGGAAGCTGTAAGCCCATTAGGCCTGAAGGGGCAAGAGGCTGGCATTGTGTTGCCAGAACCCCCCAGAGCAGGAGTTGTGGGATGAAGGCAGTCTGACGGGAGTGGGGACCCTGGGAGGGGGACACGGCCACAGTGGGGACTGCGGCCCAGCAGAGGGAGTGTGGATACCCCCTTACCTCTCTCTCCTCCTTCCCACCCTCGGATCTTCAGTCTGGGTGGAGTCAGCCTCCTGAGGACCAGGCAGGGAGAGGTGAGAATGAATCTAGAGGGCAAAGGGCGGGGCAAGCCAAGGTACTCCCCCATCCCCAAAGAGATGTTACGGTGCTCGCTCCACCTCCTAGCTGAGGACCCTGAGTCAAGTTTGGCACAGCTTGAAGTTGCCAGACCAAGATGTGAGCCCTGGTCTTGGTGATGCCGACTGAATACTCCAGCCATTAGGCCGCACTGCCTCCAGACAGCGCTCAGTGCGGCGCGGGAGGGCTGCGCCTTTGGCCAGGGTATCAGACCCACCCTTGAGCTTGGCCAAGGCTGATGCAGCTCTTCCTCACTCCTTCCTTTTCCACTGAGAAAGCAACAGGGGTTGAATGGTGATTCTGTTCTGGGTGAGGGTGGGAGCAGGGAGGGAACCGTCATGGAATAAAGACGCCGGCTGTGCCGAGCTCTTTGAGAAGGACACCAGAGCCCGGACATGAAAGTGAACCGCAGGCTCTCTGGAGGAAGCGTGTCTAGAAGGAGGAGCTGAGGCCCTGTCCTCACGGCTGGTCTGGAGACCGGTTTGTCCTGACGGCCGCCCCAGGGTTCCTTCAGTGGAGCTGAGCCCACTCTGCTCATCAGAGCTGCTCCTTATGGTGCCCTCGCCTGCTGGGGAGCCCCAAGTAGAAAGATACCGGATTGTGGGTCAGTCTTATCCGTCCATGAAAGCAAGCCCCCTGGGCTGCTGTTTCCAGCCCGTTGCTGGTTCACGATGCTCCACCAAATGCCAGACCAAGAAAGAAACTGGGCTGGTGGGTGACGCAGGTGCCAGCCCAGCAGGAAGAGTCTGTTCTCAAGCACTTCGGTGGCACCAGTGTTCTCCGTGTGGCCTGGCTGGGCAGGGTGATCACCACTTTCCTCTCTTTTCATCCACCAACCCTGGGTTCCCTATGCCTGGCGGGGGGGGGGCGGGAGGAGGCTCCCTTGTGCCAATAGCCCAGAGGCCCTCTGACACGATCTGGAAGAGTCCCAGGTTCTGGAGTCTCCCAACAGCAAGAGCTCCTGACCATACCCAGGTGTGGCTCTCACTCTGGAGATGGGAAGACTGAAGTCCGGAGGCACTGAGGAGCTTGTCTGAGGTGGCCCTGAGATGCTTCAAGGTGCCGGATGCCGGCGTTGCTGGGGGTTGGCATGCTCTCAGCCCTTTCTTCCCACCCCTCCCTGGAGCTCTTCTCGGCAACCCCCCCGCCACTTGCATTTTTGCAAAGTGATGTCATCTGCAGATAATGGTTTTTCCGTTCCTGGTGGAGCAGGAGTTCCAGATATTGTGCCTTGGAGGAGGGGCTCAGGAAAGCAGACTGTCCACCCTCAGGCATGGGGGTGTTGCGTAGACCCCCTCCCCCCATCATCCCACAGCTCTGTCTGCGTTGCAGAAGGCAGGCCCATGGTCTCAGGCCTCCTTGTCTCCCAACCCCTAAATGACCAAAACTGCAAGAGCCCCAGAGAGGAGTTTCTTATCTTCTTGGTACAAATGGGCATCTGAGGCCCAGAGAGGGCAGGGCCTTGCCCAAGCTCACACAGCATTTCAAGGCAAACCTGGACTCACACACAGAATACCCTGGGTCACTTGCATATAATTCAAGCTCTCCTAGCCTCAGCACTATTGACATTTTGGGCAAGGGGTGGGGCCTGTCTGGGCATTGTAGAATGTTTAGCAGCCTCCCTGACCTCTACCCACTAGATGCTGGTAGCTCACCTCATCCGTGTCATGACAACCAAAAGTGTGTCTGACTATTGCCAAATGTCCCTTCCCACCCTCAGAAGAGAGCAAAATTGTCCTCTTTTGAGAACCACTGTCATGACTGTGGTACCTGGCAGAGGTCTCATATTCCACCACCCTCCATTTTTAGATATTTTGGGGGCAGTTGGTGTAATAGGAGAGGCTAGGGAAAATTCCTTTTGTCCCCAAGAGGAAAGTAACCCTCCACTTCCCAAGCCCTTTAGCCACTGCTAAAGGAGAGGGTTCCCGAATTCGAAGCCCAAAGGGGTCTTTGTCTAAGGACCCGACTCTGCTGGAGACACCTCGGGATGTTAAGGCAGTGCTGGAGGTGGGGTGCGGGGACAGGGGGGTGAGAGGGGCTGAGGGGCTGGCCAGGGTCCAGGGCCTCCTCCTGTCTAGAAACACTGCTTTCTCTGATCACTTTTCTTGGCACAAAACTGCCGATTTATTTTCTTGGGGAAATAAAAATAAATGCTAGCTTTTGCAATCACATCTCTGATCCTATCTGGAAAGATCAGGCTCTCAGAGCTTGGCGGCCTGAGCTCTGAGTGCTGTGTCTGGCAGAACCTGGAATCACGATGGATGCTTGAACATCGGAACAGGCACAGCTGAGATATCCTTTCCTGTTACAAGTTTCCTTGGAATGTTAGCAGCCCCGGGAGGCAGTCCGTGGGCAGGCGGAATTTGGTGGAAAGAAGCCCTGGATAGGCCAAAAGGCCAGCTCAGCTTCTGACTCGTTGTGTGATTTAGAGTCTTTGTTCTTTTCCCCTCCAGGCCTTGATTTCCCCATCTGTGAAGTGGGATGAGGAGTGTTTCTTAACGTGTGGTCCATGGACCACATTCCTCAGAAACACATAGGGAATGTGTTTAAAATGCGCATTCCTGATTCCTCCCCTACATGTCCTAAAGTCTGACCAGTTTCCAGTTGATTTCAGCGTGCTTTCTTTTGGGGCTATATGTGTGCGTGCGCGCGTGTGCATACACTCAGTCGCTCAGTTGGGTCTCTTTGCAGCCTCATGGACCACCAGGCTCCTCTGTCCATGGAATTTTCCGGCAAGAGTACTTGAGTGGGTTGCCATTTTCTACTCCAGGGGGTCTTCCCGACCCAGGGATCCAACCTGCATCTCTTGCATCTCCTGCATTGGCAGGCAGTTTCTTTTCCACCGCACCAGCCAGGAAGCCCTCGGCGTGAAGATTTTAGGGGATCCAATGCCCCAAAGACTCATCTCCCTTCCAGGTCTTCAGAGAACATACTACAGTTTTGCAGGGTCTCCTTTCCCCCCTTATAACCATGTATGAGGGTCTTGTCTGAGGCGAGAGGGTAAACTTACGTGGTGGTTCAGCACTGGCATTGTTCCTGAAAATTGTCTGCTCTCAAGCTCTTGGCAAGGTCTCTGGGGTCCTCCATCCAACTGAAGTCACTGTTAAAGCACTTTATTCCTACAATGATGAAACTCTAGCTGCTAGTTACAGAGTTTGGTTTCAAAATTGTGCCGTTTATTATTTTTGTTGGATTGGCTTGTAAACCCTTGTAAGTCATACATCATTTATAACTGTATTATTCTGCAAGAATGCATTTTCCAGATGAAGTTTATTCCTCCTGTGAAAAACTAAAAAAAAAATTTTCTTTCTTTCTATATTAAATGGAAGGCTTTCCCAATGTGTTACCTATTTACACCATCTTAAATGGAGATCAAGTAACATAATTGTACTCTTTCTTGATGACCAAGGGCTGTCACTGTGAACTCCAACTATTGTGTGTACGATCCTTGTAGGGACTCCTAAATTGTGGGATCTGTCACAAAAAGTCCTCCAAGATGCTAAAATCTCCATGTTTACTGTTAAAAGTTTTGTTTTGCTTTTATTTTTATATTTTAAAACATTTCTTCTTCATGGCATAATCATGATGATACCCTCTAGTGGGAAACCAATATCCCGTGTGTATTAAAATTTCATTTTAAGAGTTAATTAAATAACAAATGAGAAAATTCTCTGATGAGTTAAGGGCTTGAACCTTTTCTTTTACTTTGGCAGCTGGGAGTCTGGGGTAGTTTTATCTTTGTAATTTAAAGCCAGCTCCCTCTGATGGCTTTCTGGATAAACGAGAAGTTAGTATAGATACATTTTTCCATATAACAAATTGACATTCCAGGGAGACTTGTTTTGTTTCTGTATTGGAGATGCTTTGATTCCTTCCTTCTCCTCCACTCTGTTCTTGGAGCAGCTGCTCCATCCCTAGCCTGGGACACATGACCCAGTTCCCTTGATCTGCTTGGGCACTAGCCAGGGGATTTGCAACTAGAATTCAAAACTGGAAAAAGTCACCTGTGGGGAGCTGACCTTGTAGGCCATGGGACTCAGGGGGAGACCGCTGTGGGAGCTGCTCACTTGGGTCATGGGCAAGTCTAGAGCGAATCCAGAAGGGAGGATGGGGACCGCCCCTGCCCCCCACTCTGAGCAGAGATACAGGGAGTGCTGCATCTGTATGTTTGCGCATGCGTGCGCACGTGTGTGTGTGTGTGTGTGTGTGTGTGTGTGCGCACGCACTGCTGGTGGTGGTGGTGGTAAAACATAAAGGTCCCAAGACTCTGAAAGAGGGGCTTGCTGTGGTCAAGTCACAGAAAACCAGGGCAGGGAGAGTCCTGGTGGAGGTCTGGCCGATCTCTGCATTTGGGAGACTGAGACCCTGGGAGGGCGAGAGCCTGACCCCAGGTCATCTAGAAGGGATGAGGCTGAGCTGAACTCGATCTCTGTCATGCTTGTTCTGCTTTGCTATCTGGGCAACTGGCTCAGAGGATGGACAGGCCACGTCTCCCCATCTCTTCTGCTGGGCATCTGAGGACGAGGCAGATGCTGGCATGGCATAATTTGTTCCAAATGCCTCTCCAACAGCTGGCCATGGTATCTACAGCCCCATCATCTTCCATTTCCAGAAGCAGCTCTGGGCTGGTGCACACCGTGCATCTTGTTCACGGGAAAGCTTAATGAATGATTTGAAAAATCCAAGATAAGGAAACCCACTGAGTCCTCAGGCGATCTATAGCCAGCATATGGCCTCAGGAAGATAGCCCAATCGCTCCCATTTTACAGGTGAGGAGCTGAGGCTCAGAGACACGAGCTGAGTTGCCCAGGGTCACACAGCATGTCAGGAGCAGCTCTCGAATTTGCTTCCAGACCTCAGGTTCCTTGCTCTAAAGAGAACGGGTACTGAGTTCTGGAGCCAGGGACAGGCTGAGGTGACGGGCAGGTTACTAAGTGAGCTGATCTCACAGAATCATTCAGCAGAAATTGTCTGGGCCTCGGAATCAGAGCCAACTGGCTCCATAACCTTGGACTCCTTTGTGAGCCCCAGTTTCCTCACTTCCAAAGGAGGGTGGGACTGGATGTTCCCTGTAATCCTAGAGAACTCTGTGGGCTAAGAGTGGGCCTAGGCTCTGGAGCCTGAGTTGGGAAGACCTAGAGGCAGTAGCTGACAGTCTGTCCATGGTCCAGATGCCAAGGAAATGGACAGTATGGGAAGGGATGCTGTACACAAGGGCTTGGCTTCAAATCCCCCTGCTCCACTTGCTACTACCATGTGGGCTCAAGGAGGTTAAATTAATGGCTCCAGCCTCAGTTTCCTCATCTATAAAATGGGGACAATCATAGTATCTACCCCATATTAAGGATTAAAGAGGTTAATACATGTACAATCAGGGCAGTTGCCCCAGCAGTAGTAAGCGTCCAGTGTGCGTTCCTTATTACTGCCGCGCTCCACACCCACACTTGCGGGGCTGAGCAGGTTTAAACTCAGTCCTGCTGAATATCCACCTCCTCCCAGAGGCGGTGGCAGCTCTGGGATGCAGCAGTTGGTCCCCGTGGGCCTGTTTCCTGGCCAGAGTGAGTCCATGATCACTCAGACCTGACACATAGCCCGGCCACCCCCGCTGGGACCGCACGCGGCCAGTCCTGGGCTAAAAATAGTGCTTTCATGAATGGAGCCAGGCAGGGCCGAGCTGCAGACCCACAATTAGGTTTGTGTTAAAACCGAGTCTCCAGCTCTCCGGCCCCGCCGCTCGGTCCTGCTCCACTTGCTACTACCATGTGGGCTCAAGGAGGTTAAATTAATGGCTCCAGCCTCAGTTTCCTCATCTATAAAATGGGGACAATCATAGTATCTACCCCATATTAAGGATTAAAGAGGTTAATACATGTACAATCAGGGCAGTTGCCCCAGCAGTAGTAAGCGTCCAGTGTGCGTTCCTTATTACTGCCGCGCTCCACACCCACACTTGCGGGGCTGAGCAGGTTTAAACTCAGTCCTGCTGAATATCCACCTCCTCCCAGAGGCGGTGGCAGCTCTGGGATGCAGCAGTTGGTCCCCGTGGGCCTAGTTCCTGGCCAGAGTGAGTCCATGATCACTCAGACCTGACACATAGCCCGGCCACCCCCGCTGGGACCGCACGCGGCCAGTCCTGGGCTAAAAATAGTGCTTTCATGAATGGAGCCAGGCAGGGCCGAGCTGCAGACCCACAATTAGGTTTGTGTTAAAACCGAGTCTCCAGCTCTCCGGCTCCGCCGCTCGGCCCCGCCCCTCCTGCGATGCCGGCTGGGGAGACTCATTCAGGGTTGGGGGGGGCGGTCTGCGTGGTGGGGGAGGGGCTGAGGGGAGGCGGGGAGTGCAGTGATGGGTCCTTTAACGATAAAGGGGCTCAGTTTCTCTGTGACTTTGAGAGGTAGGAAGGAAATCTCCCTCGGTGAGGAGTAACTGGAAGTTTTCAGAGTTCACAGCCAGGGTTGTGTAGGCAGATGCAGGCTCTGGATCTGAGTCTCGGCCCAAAGTCTCTTCCCCTCCACCCAGTGCTGGGGACGGATGCTCCTTGGGGTGGGGGCTGGCCTGAGCAGCCTTTCTTCTCGCCCTGAGGCCTGCGGGCTGGGTGCTCTCCTGAGAATCAGGGTCAGACGGAAGGGTCCAGCTCGGGCAGCTGCAGAAATGGAGCTGAAGTTGAGCTGGAGACCACCAGCTGGGCGCGAGGAGGCTGGGGAAGGCGTGGGACGGACCAGCTGAGCAGGTCGCAGAGGGAAGCCGGCAGGCGTCAGCGGGCGCGACCGGAGCAGCTGGCAGGTGGAGAGGCGGAAAGAGGCGGGAACGCAGGTCCCCAAAGGGGATGAAGCCTGGCCGAGCCATGGCCCTGCTAAAGTCCCTTCCGGGGTCCTGACTGCTGGGTCATCTGTCCCCGACTAGACTGCGAGCTTTCTGAGGGCACAGCGCTTTGGAATAAATGAGATGGGACTTTTGGCTCAGAATCCCAGA
This sequence comes from Madoqua kirkii, assembly GCA_006408675.1. NCBI lineage: Eukaryota > Metazoa > Chordata > Mammalia > Artiodactyla > Bovidae > Madoqua > Madoqua kirkii. Next base: position 15,462 of record SJYC01043203.1, read on the forward strand.
TAATCCTGTTCTTTCCCCCGAGAAGGGATGGGGGGCCCCTGGTGGCTCAGAGGTTAAAGCGTCTGCCTGGAATGCTGGAGACCAGGGTTTGATCCCTGGGTTGGGAGGATCCCCTGGAGAAGGAAATGGCAACTCACTCCAGTACTCTTGTCTGGAGAATCCCATGGAGGGAGAAGCCTGGTAGGCTACAGTCCATGGGGTCACAAAGAGTCGGACACGACTGAGCGACTTTTTTACTACTACTACTACTACTACTACTGCTACTACTGCTACTAAGGGCTCAGCTGGTAAAGAAATCCGCCTGCTATGTGGGAGACCTGGGTTCCATCCCTGGGTTGGGAAGATCCCTAGGAGAGGGGAAAGGCCACCACTCCAGTATTCTGGCCTGGAGAATTTCATGGACCATATAGTACATGGGGTCACAAAGAGTTAGACATGAATGAGCAACTTTCACACAGGGGGATGGAGGACAAAGGTCCAACTTAGCTCAGGGACAGCATGGTCTCCTTGACCTTGAATTCAGAACACACTACCCCCTCCCCTGACCCTCAGAGAGAGCCATGCCCAAAGAGGGGTGGGCAGCACCTGACCAAAGAAAAAGCAGAAGACTGAGGATGGTGACCCTGCTCCTTCCAAGCTCCTCAAGTTAGATTCCACATTGGCCCAGTTCAGTTCAGTTCAGTCGCTCAGTCGTGTCTGACTCTTTGAGACCCCATGAATCGCAGCACGCCAGGCCTCCCTGTCCATCACCAACTCCTGGAGTTCACTCAGACTCATGTCCATCGAGTCTGTGATGCCATCCAGCCATCTCATCCTCCGTCGTCCCCTTCTCCTCCTGCCCCCAATCCCTCCCAGCATCAGAGTCTTTTCCAATGAGTCAGCTCTTCTCATGAGGTGGCCGAAGTACTGGAGTTTCAGCTTTAGCATCATTCCTTCCAAAGAAATCCCAGGGCTGATCTCCTTCAGAATGGCCCAAAGTGAGCCTGTTATGGACCAGGGTTCTTAGCCTTCCTTAATCAATAGAAATTGATAAGTGGCCAGACAAGTAATTCAGGCAAAGCTTTATTGGGGGCTCCTGGCAACCCACTCCAGTACTCTTGCCTGGAAAATCCCATGGGCAGAGGAGCCTGGTCTGTTGCAGTCCAGGGGGTCGCTAAGAGTTGGACACGACTAAGCGATTTCACTCACTTTTCACTTTCCCCGCATTGGAGAAGGAAATGGCAACCCACTCCAGTGTTCTTGCCTGGAGAATCCCAGGGATGAGGGAGCCTGGTGGGCTGCCATCTATGGGGTCACACAGAGTTGGACACGACTGAAGCGACTTAGCAGCAGCAGCAGCAGCTACAGCACCAGCAACTAACAAGTTTCCTTGCTCACTCCCCAAGGCAGAGGGAGGCAAGCTGGTACCTTATGGGGGTGAGGGTAGGGGTGGGTTCAGAGGTCAGTCTGGAGGGGTTTGCCCACCCCTCTGTGGTGCTGTGTGCAGGGGGCATGTGCGGTTCCCTGCCTTTGCCCTTGGCTCTTCAGAAGTAGCAGCTGGGTTTTTTGGTCATTTTGTCAGCAATTCACCAAACATTCACATTGGGATAGAAATCACCTATGTTTTCAAGTGGGGGTAACTGAGGCCAAGAGAGGCTGCAGGGTTTATTCAGGGTGATTAAATTTACTCAGGGTGATTTCTTACTGGTGATTCTGAGTCAGGTCTGGGCTTCTTGGCTCTCGCATCTGAGCTGCACCCACTGCCTCCCTCTGTGCCCGCTCAGCTCCTGTGTTCTCAGTAGCTGGCCCATCCACCCGGCTGCGGGTATTCAATGCCTTTCACAGCTTTCTCACACTTCCAAGTTTTCCCTCTGCAAGAATGGGGCTGGGGATTCCTGAGCCAGTCCAGGACCCATGTGCCTGGAATGAGAGACGCATGTGAGGAGCAGAGATCCTGCCAGGTCACTTCCAGCCAGCAGGTTACATGAGGAAATGAGGAAAGCAGCATCTCCACTGCAGCTCGGCCGGGCTCTCGAGTCTGGAAAGCTCTTCGGAGGACTGGAGGGTGGTCCTTTGGAGTAGCCTGCCCTTGCGCCTGCCCGTGGAGGCTTCTCGAGTCCTCTCTGCTTCTTCCTTCTCTGGCCACTGTCCCCTGCTGCGTCCTCTCTTCTCCGTCTCAGGGCTTCTGTCTCTTCGTGGCCTCTGCCTCCTCATGCCTATGAGGCTCCTGTGAGCGTATGCCTTCCGTAGCCCCAGAGTTTCTCTTTCCTTTGTGTATCTCTCGGCTTTGACTCCTACCCTCAGCTTCTCAATTTATACTCGTTGTCTCCTTAGGAGAGGACTTGCTTGGCTTGGAAGTCCTGGACAGGTGATGGAGTAAATGAACTCTCATACGAGGTCTCTGATTCTTTGACACAAACTTTGTGTCCAGCAATTCCATTCAACTTCACACTAACTTGCAGAGTGTGTGCAGATCCCAGGGGTTTAGAGCTCAGTCCCACAAGACTGTCTCCACTTCAGAAACTCTTCACAAGTCCCAGGGACCCCCTGTATTCCCAACCAGCTCTGAATTCTGGGGTTCCCATACCCTCTCTCCTCAGGTTCCATAATTTGCTAGAACAACTCACAAAACTCAAGAACGTGCTTTACTGTTATGGGTTTGTCATAAAGGACACAACTCACAGCAGCCCAATGGAAGAGGATGAAATATGGTGGAGGAAGAGTGGCAGTATCCAGCCCTCTTCAGGCACACCACCCTCCCTGCTAGTTGATTTAGTCACTAACCAAGACGCTCTCTCAGCTCTGTTGTTTAGGGCTTTTCTTAAAAAATTTAAGTTGGGCTTCCCTGGTAGCTCAGTTGATAAAGAATCCGCCTGCAGTGTGGGAGACCCCAATTTGATTCCTGGGTCGGGAAGATCTGCTGAGAAAGGATAGGATACCCACTCCAGTATTCCTGGGCTTCTCTTGTGGCTCAGCTGATAGAGAATCCACCTGCAAGGGAGACCTGGGTTTGATCCCTAGGTTGGGAAGAGTCCCTGGAGAAAGGAAAGGCTCCCCACTCCAGTATTCTGGCCTGGAGAATTCCATGGACTGTCGGACTCTAAACTCTGTTGTTTAGGGTTTTTCTTAAAAAATTAAAGTTTCATTATCTAGACATGGTAGATTTAATCCTTGATCATTGGTGATTAAACTCAATCTCCAACCTCTTTCCTCTCCCAGGAGTTTAGGGGTAAGGACAGCCAGCTCCCATTCTGAACCTGTCTAGGGTCTCCCCATGGGTCTTCTTAGCATGCTAAAGAAGTACCAAGGGATTTAGGACCTCTGGGCAGGAATCAGGGACAAAAACCATATATTAATTTTTTAAAAAATTATACCGACTGGCCACATCTCTGGTCACTGGCGAACTTCAGGATTGGCTACTCTTGGGTCAAACACCCACTTTTGTCCAGGCAGCCCTGGCCGGGGTAAAAAGGATGGCTCAGTGTAGTGTGTGTCGGCCCAGGGGAAAGCCGCTCAAGGACATGGCCTGGGCATGGACCTAGCAGGCGACAGAAGTGTCTGGGCCACTGAGGATTACTCAGCTTGGCTGATCAGTTCAGTTCAGTCGCTCAGTTGTGTCCAACTCTTTGCGACCCCATGGACTGCAGCACGCCAGGCCTCCCTGTTTATCGCCAACTCCCAGAGTTTACTCAAACTCAAGTCCATTGAGTTGGTGATGCCATCCAACCATCTCATCCTGTCGTCCCCTTTTCCTCCTGCCCTCAGTCTTTCCCAGCATCAGAGTCTTTTCAAATGAGCCAGTTCTTCGCATCAGGTGGCCAAAGGATTGGAGTTTCAGCATCAGCATTGGTCCTTCCAATGAATATTCAGGACTGATCTTCTTTAGGATGGACTGGTTGGATCTCCTGTACCAGCCTGGCTGGCACAGGGACAAATACGGCAAGAATCATTTAAGTATGCTGTCTTCAGATATCCTCTCTCCCCTACTCCTTTCTTCTCACGATTTCTCCTTTGCACAATTGAAAAGAAAACAATTGTCTGTGTATTTAGCCATCCCGAAGCTGGTCATCAGTCAGTATGGTCCATCCCCTCTCCACGTGGATTCCTTCCACCCCATCCACTTTGCTCTTTCTCCTCATGTCTGCCCAGACACTCACATCTGCTGTTAGTTGCTGGAACAGGCAGAGCCGTTTCCCAGCGAGAGGGCTTCAGGCCTGCTCTTCCCTCTGCCTGCAGTGCCTCCTCCGCTTCCATCTTGTGTTAGTTGCTCAGTTGTGTCCGAGTCTTCGTGACCCCATGGACGGTAGTCCACCAGGCTCCTCTGTCCATGCGGTTTTCCCAGCAAGAATACTGGAGTGGATTGCCACTCCCTTCTCCAGAGGATCTTCCCTGACCCAGGTCTCCCACATTGCAGGTAGACTGTTTACCTGACCCTGGCTAACTCCCCCTCCCTAGGCCTCGCCTGACCTCCTGCTCTGAATGACAGGGCCCTCTTACATGTGCCTCTTGTACTTTTCCTTAATAATACTCATCAGCCTTTGTAATGATAAACTTCTTTGCATGATTGTTTACCAAATCACTAGACAGTATGTTTCAGGAAGGAGGTATTGGGCCTGTTTTGATCAGCACCATATAAAAGCACCTAGAATAGGCTTCGATTACTAGATAGCTGTTGAGTGAATGAACAAAATTGCTCAGAGATAATTATGATATACAAAGGCGGCTTATATGTATATACATGAGTTAGAAAACTAGGAACACTTAGGAGTAGACAATTAAAATATACTCAATTGTAGCCAATTAAAAAATACATCATAGTTATCTACCATGGAATTTATACAGCCACTAAAATCACAATTTAAAAGCATATTTATGTCCAACATCATTAGTCACTAGAGAAATAAAATCAAAACCGCAATGGTTATAATTTAAGAAACAAAAGAAAAATAGCCAGTGTTGGTGAGGATGTGGAGAAATTGGAATCCTCTTACATTGTTGATGGGAATGTAAAATGGTGTTGCCGCTGTGGAAAACAGTCTGGCAGCGCCTCAAAAAGCTAAATATAGAGTTACCATAACCCAGCAATTCTACTCTTACATATACATCCAAGAGAAATGAAAACATTTGTCCACACAAAACCTTGTCGTGCACAGATGCTCAAAACAGCATTACTCATAATACCCCCAAATGGAAGCCATCCAAATGTTGATCAACGAGTGAGTAGACCAGAAAAATACGGCATACCCATACAATAAGCCATTATTCAGTCAAGAAAGGAAGGACTGTTACCCGCTGCAACCTGGGTGAAACTTGGAAACGTGATGCTAAGTGGAAGAAGTCAGACATAATCCCATTCATTATGATTCCATTTATATGACTTGCACAGAATGGCAGGTCCATAGATAGAAAGTAGATTAGTGGTTGTCAGAAGATCAGGGAAGGAGAGAACTGGGACTAACCACTAACAGGTACCAGTTTCTTTTGGGGCTGGTGGAAATATTCTGGAATGAGGTCATGGTGATGACTGTGCAACACAGTGAATATAGTAAAAACCACTGAATGGCACATTTTAAAATGATGGATTTTATGCTATGTGAATTATACCTCAGAAAATTAATTAAAAGTGTATTCCATAATAGAGGAGAGGCTCATGATGTATTACAGGGAGAACACAGGCTACATAATCTAGCTACGATATCTACTAGAGTCAACATATCCACAATTTCTAAAGATTTTTAGAGAGAGAGGTAGATATATACAACCACAAACTTAGATATGTTTGTCCAGTTTGTCTCGATTTTTAAAGTGGGCCAGTGAGAAATTTGGTATCCTTTGGGGTTCCTTCCCTCTGCCCTCTGTCCATTTAGCCAGAGGAGCCCCTACCCCTTCTTCCTTGGGGATGGAGGTTGGGAAAGTTGGGGGGTCTGGGGTTCAGCCTCCCTAGACATCCTCACAACCTCCCTGCAGACCCTCCTCTTTCCCAGTTGGGAAGCCCCTCCCTCTCCTCTCTCCCTCCCTCTCCCCTTGTCCTCTGCTTCCCTAATCTCAGTGCTTAAAGCCACAGACCCCTCCCCCACACCCCAAGAACACTTGGGACAAACTCATCTGTGAAATGGGGATGCGGTGGGCTACCCTGGTCACAACCAGGACTGGTTCAGAGGTGAATGAAGGTCCCTGCCCGCCTTTAGGGGGCCTGCCCTTTGCCCCATCCCCCAGGTGCTGTGTTTCTAAGCGGGCCCAGAGCTGTGGGTTTTGGCCTGGTGTGTCCCCACATCTGGAAAGCCCTGCTTACTGGCACACTTCAGCTTCTGGATTATGGAAATCGCCCCCGCTGCCCCCAACCCTCTATGTCTGGGCATCCGACAGCTGGAATTCCATGGCCAGACTTGCAGGAAGCTGGGGGTCCAGGCTGCGAGGTGGAAGACTGCCTCTCCAGAGAGCTGCTGGGATGAGGTCTGGCTGGCTCCCCTCCCCACCTCGGGGCCAGCGTTCCTGCTAACCTCATTTGACGTCGATGTTTCTGGTTTACTGGGAACCAAGCAGAACCCGTGAGTCCTCAGCATGTGAGAGGCTGAGGTTTTCTCTGCTACTGTCTGCCTGGCGCCCTGCTGGCCCTTCCAGAGGAACCAAGGACTTGGGTTTGCAGAGATCTGGAGCAGAAGGAAGTGAGGGGGGGCCATATTCCCCGCTCCTGGCCTGGGAGCAGAATGGCCTCAGCCTCTACAGTGGGGAAGCGAAGGGCCATTCTCCTGGGCCAGGCCCTCCCTCTGGAGGTGGAGTTCGGCTTTCCAGCCTCACTAGCTGCGTGACTGTAGGCAGAACCGTCTACCTCTTGAGGCCAGGTGTATGTAGGTAGGGGAGGAAAAATAATGTTCCCTCTACTCTTCTGAGTTCTTAGCGGAGACCCCTGTCGTGAAAGACATTGAGACGAGGAAAACAAACAGAAGTTGATGAACATGTATCCCTGGGCACACATCAGCCAAAGCCGGGAAGAGTCGCTCCCTGAGGTGGCCTAGAGCTGAAACATCGACTTAACAGGGAAAGGAGCGGAAGGATGCAGCTCCCTTAGAGGAGAGGAAACGAGTTTTAGGGAAGATGAACGCGCTCCCAGAAGAACAGGCTGGAGCTGTGAGAGTCTGATGCAGCTTGTGTGGCTGTGGCGTTGACTTCCAGTCTCTTCGTGCCTATATTCAGTCTGCCTCCCTCGCCCTGTTGAGGACACTCCAGGGGAGGAGATTGATGATATTTGAGTTCCTTTTGCAGGATCTGTCTGGAGGCAGATAAGGAGAGTTCAGAGGAAGTCTGTCCCCACATTTGCTGCCTTTCAAGTGCCTACAACTCAAAATAATTGACATACCAAAGATATATATTGGGATGGTACATTCTACCCTTCATGAAGAAAGGGAGGAGTGATTCTGCACCATGTGTGTGTGTGTAAATGTGTGTATACATGTGTGTACACACTTGTATGCTTATGCATGAGTAAGAGCTAGGGGGCTCTGGCAGTGTGGGGGGGAGCATTTTCGGTTGTCACAATGATGGAGGCAGGATGCTGTTGGGGTATAGAGGGTACAAAGCATTAAATGTCCCACTCTGCGTGGGATGGTCCAAGCAGTGAGGGCTGGTTGTATCTCATAGAAAATCTAGGCAAGATAATTACCAAGGTCTGAGAAAGCTGAGCGCTGAAGAATTGATGCTTTATGAGAAATTTGGTATCCTTTGGGGTTCCTTCCCTCTGCCCTCTGTCCATTTAGCCAGAGGAGCCCCTACCCCTTCTTCCTTGGGGATGGAGGTTGGGAAAGTTGGGGGGTCTGGGGTTCAGCCTCCCTAGACATCCTCACAACCTCCCTGCAGACCCTCCTCTTTCCCAGTTGGGAAGCCCCTCCCTCTCCTCTCTCCCTCCCTCTCCCCTTGTCCTCTGCTTCCCTAATCTCAGTGCTTAAAGCCACAGACCCCTCCCCCACACCCCAAGAACACTTGGGACAAACTCATCTGTGAAATGGGGATGCGGTGGGCTACCCTGGTCACAACCAGGACTGGTTCAGAGGTGAATGAAGGTCCCTGCCCGCCTTTAGGGGGCCTGCCCTTTGCCCCATCCCCCAGGTGCTGTGTTTCTAAGCGGGCCCAGAGCTGTGGGTTTTGGCCTGGTGTGTCCCCACATCTGGAAAGCCCTGCTTACTGGCACACTTCAGCTTCTGGATTATGGAAATCGCCCCCGCTGCCCCCAACCCTCTATGTCTGGGCATCCGACAGCTGGAATTCCATGGCCAGACTTGCAGGAAGCTGGGGGTCCAGGCTGCGAGGTGGAAGACTGCCTCTCCAGAGAGCTGCTGGGATGAGGTCTGGCTGGCTCCCCTCCCCACCTCGGGGCCAGCGTTCCTGCTAACCTCATTTGACGTCGATGTTTCTGGTTTACTGGGAACCAAGCAGAACCCGTGAGTCCTCAGCATGTGAGAGGCTGAGGTTTTCTCTGCTACTGTCTGCCTGGCGCCCTGCTGGCCCTTCCAGAGGAACCAAGGACTTGGGTTTGCAGAGATCTGGAGCAGAAGGAAGTGAGGGGGGGCCATATTCCCCGCTCCTGGCCTGGGAGCAGAATGGCCTCAGCCTCTACAGTGGGGAAGCGAAGGGGCCATTCTCCTGGGCCAGGCCCTCCCTCTGGAGGTGGAGTTCGGCTTTCCAGCCTCACTAGCTGCGTGACTGTAGGCAGAACCGTCTACCTCTTGAGGCCAGGTGTATGTAGGTAGGGGAGGAAAAATAATGTTCCCTCTACTCTTCTGAGTTCTTAGCGGAGACCCCTGTCGTGAAAGACATTGAGACGAGGAAAACAAACAGAAGTTGATGAACATGTATCCCTGGGCACACATCAGCCAAAGCCGGGAAGAGTCGCTCCCTGAGGTGGCCTAGAGCTGAAACATCGACTTAACAGGGAAAGGAGCGGAAGGATGCAGCTCCCTTAGAGGAGAGGAAACGAGTTTTAGGGAAGATGAACGCGCTCCCAGAAGAACAGGCTGGAGCTGTGAGAGTCTGATGCAGCTTGTGTGGCTGTGGCGTTGACTTCCAGTCTCTTCGTGCCTATATTCAGTCTGCCTCCCTCACCCTGTTGAGGACACTCCAGGGGAGGAGATTGATGATATTTGAGTTCCTTTTGCAGGATCTGTCTGGAGGCAGATAAGGAGAGTTCAGAGGAAGTCTGTCCCCACATTTGCTGCCTTTCAAGTGCCTACAACTCAAAATAATTGACATACCAAAGATATATATTGGGATGGTACATTCTACCCTTCATGAAGAAAGGGAGGAGTGATTCTGCACCATGTGTGTGTGTGTAAATGTGTGTATACATGTGTGTACACACTTGTATGCTTATGCATGAGTAAGAGCTAGGGGGCTCTGGCAGTGTGGGGGGGAGCATTTTCGGTTGTCACAATGATGGAGGCAGGATGCTGTTGGGGTATAGAGGGTACAAAGCATTAAATGTCCCACTCTGCGTGGGATGGTCCAAGCAGTGAGGGCTGGTTGTATCTCATAGAAAATCTAGGCAAGATAATTACCAAGGTCTGAGAAAGCTGAGCGCTGAAGAATTGATGCTTTAGAACTGTGGTGTTGGAAAGGACTCTTGAGAGTCCCTTGGACTGCAAGGAGATCCAACCAGCCCATCCTAAAGGAGACCAGTCCTGGGTGTTCCTTGGAAGGACTGATGCTGAGGCTGAAACTCCAGTACTTTGGCCACCTCATGTGAAGAGTTGACTCACTGGAAAAGACCCTGATGCTGGCAGGGTTTGTGGGCAGGAGGAGAAGGGGATGACAGAAGAAGAGATGGCTGGATGGCATCACTGACTCGATGGACAGGAGTTTGGGTAAGCTCCGGGAGTTGGTGATAGACAGGGAGGCCTGGTGTGCTGCAGTTCACGGGGTCGCAAAAGTCAGACACAGCTGAACGACTGAACTGAACTGCATTAACTGAGACTTTTGATATTTTGAGATCATTATTGGAAAACAGGCTTGTGGCTACTTAATCCAAGGAAGAATTTCCTTGTGCTGTTATGGTTATGGTGCCAAAGAATGAAGACCCATCAAAGGCCCCACTGCCCTGGAAAAGCCTGGTGGTTGCTGGTTGTCGCTAAGTTGTGTCTGACGCTTTGGGGCCCCGCAGGCTGTAGCCCTCCAGGCTCCTCCTTCCATGGTATTTTCTAGGCAAGAATACTGGAGTGGCTTGCCATTTCCCTCTCCAGGGATCTCCCTAACCAAGGAATTGAACCTGTGTCTCCTGCTTGGTAGGTGGATTCTTTATCACTGAGTCATCCAGGAAGCTGGAAAAGGGTAGGTCTAGTTAACTAGAAAGCCCCTCCATCTGTGTGAAGATGGGAAGGTTTGGGATGATGGGCTGGTGGAAGCAGAATTCCTATCCCTGACCGACTAGAGTCGGGGGTAGCGGGAGGGGTGTGGGGTGGGAGGAGGAGAGAGGAGACCCTTGTGTGTTGAGTGCTGGGCCCTCGGGCGGCCGACGCTCTATGAAGCAAATTGAGCAGGGAAAATTCTTAGAGGTGTGGGGTTGGAGAGAAAAGGATGTTCAAAAACAGTGATGTGAAATGTTCAATATAAGGTTGTGTTCAGAAGTGTATATATTTCCCCACATTCCATCTTCCTGTTAAATCTAGGGCACATTCCCAGGTGCCTTGGGGAGTGAGTTTTTCCTGGCCAACGAGGGAGGAAGGGGCCCACTGTTGCATCTCAGTAATTGCACCAAGGAACTGAGACAGCTCTCCTGGGGCTCATGAATGATCCACACTGAATCAACTCTGAGAAGTCTGGAAGCAGAGAGACCACAGGAAGGCAGAACCCTCATGCTGAAATCTTGAGAGGCCTTCAGCTGGAGAGAAAGATTCCTGGCAGTCCAGTAATTATAGTCCTAATGATGGCTAGCATGTACTGAGCGCCAACCATCAGCAGGTTTGAAGAGGCGTGTATGACCGTGGTTAAGTAAGCAGGTTCCCAGTTTAGGCTTCCTGGGTCTAAATTCCAGCCCTACCTGCTCTGCCTGTGGGGCCTTGGTGGGTTACACACACTTCTCCAAGTGCTGGCTTCCGCATCTGGAGTGGTGGCAGTCTCGGTGCTTCCCTTAGAGGCCGATTAAACAACATAACTCACATAAGGCACAGCGCACTGTCCTGGACGCTGATTTCTCGGTAGACTCAGAGGTTGTTGCAATGATGGTCACTGCTCCATTATCACTGGTGGCGGAGGGGGAGACCGCAGCGGACATTCAGGTTTCCATGTATCCTCTCATTTAATTCTCACATCAGTTCCATGAGGCAAATATTTTATATACAGATGGAAGTGTTTTATTTGCAGTTCCATGAGGCCAATGTTTTATTGTACAGATGAAAATGTGGAGGCTCAGAGAGGCAAAGAGACTTCCCCCAAGGTCACATAGCTAGCAATTCTGGGTTTGAGCTCAGGCCTCTCTGACCCCGTGGTCCTGTTCCTTGTCCTCCTCCAGGCAGTCTCCAAGATTGTCTAGCAGTGGGGTGAGATGCCTTGATAAGTCAAGAGACTCCCATCAACAGGCACTGGAAGAGGATTTTTTTTACTCTGGGAAGGAGCACAGATGACTTTTGGCTCCAGGACTCAATGGTGTGACTCAATTTTAGTTTTTGGAAAGGGTTCTGGGAATTGTTGATGAGCTTCCAGGCCTGGGTCATGAGGTTTGAGAGCCAGGGGGTGCTCAGAAGGCCCGCAGACCCAGAAGGCCACTGTGCTGGCCGTAACACACATGGAGGTGGTGTGAGCGGCATGTGTGTGCCTGCGCGCATGCGTGCTGAATCAACACTGCTTTGTTTTCTTCATCGAGCCCTGGCCCTGCTGCTGTGCTCGCCTCAAAGAAATGGTCTGCACTCAGGGTCACAGGTGGTGACACAGGAAGTGGGCACAAAATTCCAGCAAGATAACAGGCAGGGGGCTGGAGGCTTGGGGACCACTGTACCCCTGGCATTCTCTATGCAGAAAACTTGACCCTTCTGTTCTCCAGGGCTGGCCAGGGGATCCCTGCTTGGGAGACAGTGATCTTGGGAGCTCCATGGTGGGGGCCCAGGGGACTGGGAGCAGGAGATAGTGAGTTAGGACCAATTGTGCCACCAGCCCACGAGGGGGGACCTTCACTTCCCCCATCCAGACAAGAAGGGGCCGGGGCTAGGCTGCTGGGTGGTGGGGAGGGCCCTGGATGTCTGGCTCGACATCCTTGGAATTTCCCAAGCCGGGAAGGCTCAGGAGTATTCCCCTAAAAGGCCCGGTGGGGGAATGACTTGCCCAAGGAAGCATTATTGCATCAAAGAGTAGGAAAGCAATACGGTGCAGACATTTCCGATAGGAAAGTTTCCTGGGTTGGGAATGGGAATGGGGGCCGCTTTCTTCCTGTTTAGGGCATGTAACCTCTCCGGGGACAAAGAATAGCTGCTACCACCTCAGTCAGGATGGAGTGTGAGAAAATAGGCTGAAATTATAGCAAGAAGGGTTAAGGTTAGACACTTAGTTTAATCAGATAAAGCACTCGGATCACTTACTCTGAGAGGGATTCAGCCTGAAGTTGTAAACAGGTTTAACAAGGCTTAGAGAAATCCACAGAAGCTTCACTCAAAGACAGAAATATGGGGAAGATAAGCTTTCAAATCAACAATGGAGTTACTCATATCGGCCATATCCCTAGTACTTGTGGGGCCTTGGTGGGTTACACACACTTCTCCAAGTGCTGGCTTCCGCATCTGGAGTGGTGGCAGTCTCGGTGCTTCCCTTAGAGGCCGATTAAACAACATAACTCACATAAGGCACAGCGCACTGTCCTGGACGCTGATTTCTCGGTAGACTCAGAGGTTGTTGCAATGATGGTCACTGCTCCATTATCACTGGTGGCGGAGGGGGAGACCGCAGCGGACATTCAGGTTTCCATGTATCCTCTCATTTAATTCTCACATCAGTTCCATGAGGCAAATATTTTATATACAGATGGAAGTGTTTTATTTGCAGTTCCATGAGGCCAATGTTTTATTGTACAGATGAAAATGTGGAGGCTCAGAGAGGCAAAGAGACTTCCCCCAAGGTCACATAGCTAGCAATTCTGGGTTTGAGCTCAGGCCTCTCTGACCCCGTGGTCCTGCTCCTTGTCCTCCTCCAGGCAGTCTCCAAGATTGTCTAGCAGTGGGGTGAGATGCCTTGATAAGTCAAGAGACTCCCATCAACAGGCACTGGAAGAGGATTTTTTTTACTCTGGGAAGGAGCACAGATGACTTTTGGCTCCAGGACTCAATGGTGTGACTCAATTTTAGTTTTTGGAAAGGGTTCTGGGAATTGTTGATGAGCTTCCAGGCCTGGGTCATGAGGTTTGAGAGCCAGGGGATGCTCAGAAGGCCCGCAGACCCAGAAGGCCACTGTGCTGGCCGTAACACACATGGAGGTGGTGTGAGCGGCATGTGTGTGCCTGCGCGCATGCGTGCTGAGTCAACACTGCTTTGTTTTCTTCATCGAGCCCTGGCCCTGCTGCTGTGCTCGCCTCACAAGAAATGGTCTGCACTCAGGGTCACAGGTGGTGACACAGGAAGTGGGCACAAAATTCCAGCAAGATAACAGGCAGGGGGCTGGAGGCTTGGGGACCACTGTACCCCTGGCATTCTCTATGCAGAAAACTTGACCCTTCTGTTCTCCAGGGCTGGCCAGGGGATCCCTGCTTGGGAGACAGTGATCTTGGGAGCTCCATGGTGGGGGCCCAGGGGACTGGGAGCAGGAGATAGTGAGTTAGGACCAATTGTGCCACCAGCCCACGAGGGGGGACCTTCACTTCCCCCATCCAGACAAGAAGGGGCCGGGGCTAGGCTGCTGGGTGGTGGGGAGGGCCCTGGATGTCTGGCTCGACATCCTTGGAATTTCCCAAGCCGGGAAGGCTCAGGAGTATTCCCCTAAAAGGCCCGGTGGGGGAATGACTTGCCCAAGGAAGCATTATTGCATCAAAGAGTAGGAAAGCAATACGGTGCAGACATTTCCGATAGGAAAGTTTCCTGGGTTGGGAATGGGAATGGGGGCCGCTTTCTTCCTGTTTAGGGCATGTAACCTCTCCGGGGACAAAGAATAGCTGCTACCACCTCAGTCAGGATGGAGTGTGAGAAAATAGGCTGAAATTATAGCAAGAAGGGTTAAGGTTAGACACTTAGTTTAATCAGATAAAGCACTCGGATCACTTACTCTGAGAGGGATTCAGCCTGAAGTTGTAAACAGGTTTAACAAGGCTTAGAGAAATCCACAGAAGCTTCACTCAAAGACAGAAATATGGGGAAGATAAGCTTTCAAATCAACAATGGAGTTACTCATATCGGCCATATCCCTAGTACCGTGCTGGATATCTTGGCAATGGGTACCTGGTTCTTAGGTACAGAACAGATGTCCTTAACTCCAGGATCAGTCCCAGGTACCCATTCCCCAGAAACTTGTAGAACAAAGCTGGAAGAGAGTCTGAAATCCAATCAAATCCCCCCCTCCAAAAATTTTTTTCAAAGTTCAAGTCCAGGATGTAGTATTTATTGAGCACTCGCTGAGTGCTAAGCCCTTTGCATGCATGAGATCATGAAATTCATGAAAGAAATAGTGCAATCACTGTCTGGGGGAGAAAGAAGTGGGCTCAGAGACGCTGTGTCCCATGCCCAGGGCCACACGGCAGTCAAGCGGCAGAACCGTCTTTCCTCAAGGTGCCCTGTGTTCCCAGGCTAGATGTCTGAGCTTGGGACTTTTCGCATTCCTTTTCTGTGCCAGGCGCTGTGCCGTATGGTGGGGGTTCTAGGGACAACAGGCCAGCCCCCATCCTCATGAATTTACCCTTGATGGCTAGTTCAGAGGAGGATTTCTTGTTGTTGGAAATTTGGTGTCTGCAGACCATTCCAGAAGCATCCAAGGCAGTGAGAAGCCTGGGCAGGGGTGCAGGGGCCCAAGGAAGCTGAGATCCGAGAGGGCAACCGGAGATGGAGACTTCCTGTCGGAAGGTGGCCAGGCTAGGTGAGGACAGAGTCCTTGACTCCAGGATCAGTCGTAGCGGGGAGGGCACCATGTATGGAGATCTCCGAGGAGCATCTGGCTGGAGCACCTGGGTGTCCAGCATCCCGGACATGGGATGAACAGTGCCCTGGGACACAGGATGTGGAGGTGATTAGGCACACAGACTTTGGAACAGGGCAGATCTGGACTCAACCCGACTCTAGCTCTGTGTGATCTTGGACAAGTTACTTGCCCTCTCTGAGGCTCAGTTTCTCCAACCGATAAACAAGAATACTTTCTCGAAAGGGTTGGCCCTGTGCTTGGCATGTTATAAGCCCTCCATCTATGGGGGCTGCTCTTGTCAGTTATGCCTGGGCATAACTGCCTTTGTCTGCCTTCTGGTCTCCGTTTCCCAGATATGAGAATATCTTCTGAGCAGCTCTGAGAGGCCACGGCTCCGTCAGAGACTCTGGGCAGGGGCTGACCAGGGCCAGGTCCCCACGGAGATCAAATTTCCAGCCCCTCCGTGGAGCCAAGTAAATACAGGGGAGACAGCAAGGCTCCCTCCGCTGCCCACTAACAACCAGATTCCTGAAGCCACCGCAGCCGCGGCTGCTCACTCTGATTGCGTCTGGCTCCAGTGTCCCCAGGCCCTGCTGCCGTCACCCTCATGAGACCCTGAGGTTTGAGGTGGGGGTGTGGAAGCGGCGTTGCAAGCCAGTTTCGTGGCGGCGGTGGCGGCCAGTGTGTCAGCTGCTTCCAGGAGCAGATGGCTTGTCTCTCAGAGTTTTCCGTTCTGGCTCTTCCTTCCTCTCTTGGTCATTTCATGGACCGCTAAAGCTGCTGACAGATGAGACAGAGCCCAGGATGCTAAGCAAACTCCCTCCCCCAGCCCTGAAACGGCTGCATCCCCATTATCTGGGACTAAGGCCAGTGGCCCTGATTTTATAATCTCTCAATTGTTCTATTCTCTGACTTTTTACTTTCCAAGAGAAATTAGCATGTTATTTACTGAGCACATCTATGTACTAAGCATAGGTGAGCAAGGCACAAAATCCCAGTCTTCGAGGATTTCTTGAAGGATCATTTCTGCCTGGTGAACTCCGATCCACTCTTCAAAGTCCAGTTCGAATATCTTCTTCCATTTTTCCACGCCATTCATCTCATGCCGCTTCCTCAAGGATTCTCTGCATGATCACGTGAGGTTTTGGGCAGTTCTCTGGGGGCCAAGCTCTCTTTTGCTTGAGAAGCTTCACTGGGGCTGATGCTGCCACCTCCAGTTCCTCCTACCCCTCATTCCCAAGCAAACCATACTCACTCTTCAGAACTCAGGATCCCTGGACTTTACCCTCAAGGCCATTAAGATGCTCAAGATCCCCGAGGAGCTCTGTCAGTTATGTTTTTACAGTGTGCTATTTGATTCCAGGCCATCTCCCTCTCTGGAATGTACATTCCATGGGGACAAGAAGAGTGTAATGGTATGTGGTCTGGTATATGGAGGACTCTCAGTATACACCTGCTAAACAGACCCCTCCTCCAGAAAGTCCTCTCTGATTTCCTCAGACAGGTTCTCTCCCATCTGCATATTTCTCATCACTTTCTTTCTTGTCTTACTTTGTTTACGAATTTTTAAATTCTAGAATACTTAAACACAGAAGAAAGTGCATAAAATATGTGTACAGTTTGGCAAATTATTATAAAGCAAACACCAACTTAAGTACCACCCAGGTTAAGATTTAGAACATAATCAGAAACTAGATATCCCTGTGTGTCTTTCTCATCCCACTGGAGTCAGTGCTGATCTTTTGATCATTTCTTGCTTTATTTTATAGTTTTGTTTCTACAGAGCACTTCCCAAACCATGGAGTTTCATTTGCCACTTTTTTGAACTTGATGTGTGTAGAATCACCTGCACATATTCTTGTGCGAGCTTGGCCTCTTTGGCTCAATATTATGTTTGCGAGGCTCAGCCTCATTGGGGTGTGCACTTGTAGTTCATTAACTTTCTTTGAGTATAGTTTTTTCTTTAATCGTGTGACATCATTTATTCATTCATTCTACTGCCAATAGACATTTTAACTACGTCACTATGAACTTTCTGTTTTGTCTCCTGGAGCTCACACACACTCAGATTTTAGGGTCTATACCCAGGACTGGGACTGCTGGGTTGTAGGATATGCAATTTTACGAAATAATGCCGACGAACACTTTTTCTAACACATACGTCCACAAAGGTTTAAAGAACTCTTTTAAAAAGTAACTTTGAGATATCACTTTACATGCAATAAAATACGCCCATTTAAATGTATATTTTGATGTGTTTTGACAGGTTTCTCTGGTGGCTCAGACAGTAAAGAATCTGTCTGCAAGGCAGGAGGGAAACCCCAGTTTGATCCCTGGGTTGGAAAGATCCCCTGGAGAAGAGAATGACTATCCACTGCCGTATTCTTACATGGAGAATTCCAAGGACAGAGAAATCTGGCGGGCTACCGTCCATGGGACCACAAAGAGTCAGACATGACTGAAAGATGGAAGTTTTCCTTCTTTCCTTATACATCTTTGTGACCACCACCACCATCAAGATACAGAACATGACTGTCACCTCCAAAAGTTCCTTCATGACCCTTTCCTGACAATGTCTGCCACCTCTGGCCTCAGTCCACACTGGTCTGCTTACTGTCACTATAGATTAGATTTGCCTTTTCCAGACATTGATGTATATATGGGGACCATGCTGTTCAACTAATATAAATAGTGATTCTAAACGTGAGTTAAGAAATACAGGGGAAAAAAGCAATTTTTTTTAGAGATTGTTTTCATAGGTTTATATAGTTGTTATATGGGCTTCCCAGGTGGTGCTAGTGGTAAAGAACCCACCTGCCAATGCAGGAGACCTAAGAGATGTTTGATCCCTGAGTCGGGAAGATCCCCTGGAGGAGGGCATGGCAGCCCACTCCAGTATTCTTGCCTGGAGAATCCAATGGACAGGGGAGCCTGGAGGGCTGCAGTCCATAGGGTTGCAGCCTATGGACACGACTGAACCGACTTAGTATAACTATAGTGTGTAGTATTTTGTATCTGGCCTCTGCCAGTCAGTGTAACATTTCTGAGATTCATCCACACATGCATATGAGCAGTTCACTTCTTTGGGCTGTGGATCAGTGTTCTATTGCATGGATGTGCCGGTTTGTGTACACAGTCATCAGTTGATTGACACTTGGATTATTTCCAATTTGGGGGTATTACAGATGAAGTTACTATGGATATCCATGAACAAGTCTTTATGAGGACATTTGTTTTTATTTCTCTAAGATAAATACTGCAGAGTGGAATTTCTGGGTGATGTGGTAAATGCATGCTTAACTGGATAAGCAGCTGTCAACCTGTTTTCAAAGAATCATTTTGTATCCTTACAAGCAATATATGAGAATTCCGGTGGCTCTATATCTTTGTTCAGTTCAGTTCAATCACTCAGTCGTGTCCGACTCTGCAACCCCACGAATCGCAGCATGCCAGGCCTCCCTGTCCATCACCATCTCTTGGAGTTCACTCAGACTCACGTCCATCGAGTCTGTGATGCCATCCAGCCATCTCATTCTCTGCCGTCCCCTTCTCCTCCTGCCCTCAATCCCTCCCATCATCAGAGTCTTTTCCAATGAGTCAGCTCTTCACATGAGGTGGCCAAAGTACTGGAGTTTCAGCTTTAGCATCATTCCTTCCAAAGAACTCCCAGGGCTGATCTCCTTCAGAATGGACTGGCTGGATCTCCTTGCAGTAGCACTTGGTATATTGTCAGTAATTTTAGTTTTAGCCATTCTGGTGGGGGTGCACTAGCATCTCACTGCCATTTGCACTTACATTTCTTCAATGACAAATGACATCAAGCATCTTATGTGCTTATTGGTTATTTGTGTATCTTCTTTTGTGAAGTATCTGTTCAAATATATTTTTTAATGGTTTATCTTTTTAGTATTAATTTGAAAGAGTTCTTTACATATTCCGGATACAAGTTCTTTGTCAGAACATTGTATCATGAATATTTTCCCCCAGTTGGTGGTTAACTTTTATTACTTAACAATGTCTTTAAAGAGCAGAAGTTTAAAATTTGATAAAGTTCAATTAAGACTTTTTTGTTTCCATTTACTGCATTTTGTGTCCTTTATAAGAAATTCTTGCCTAATCCAAGGTTGAAAGAATTTCTTCTATATTTTCTTCTAGAAATTTTATAATTTTAGCTTCTATGCCTAAGTCTATGATCTGACACCACCCTTATGGCAGAAAGTGAAGAAGAACTAAAAAGCATCTTGATGAAAGTGAAAGAGGAGAGTGAAAAAGTTGGCTTAAAGTTCAACATTCAGAAAATGAAGATCATGGCATCTGGTCCCATCACTTCATAGCAAATAGATAGGGAAACAGTGGAAATAGAAGCTGACTTTATTTTTGGAGGCTCCAAAATCACTGCAGATGGTGACTGCAGCCATGAAATTAAAAGACGTTTACTCCTTGGAAGGAAAGTTATGACCAACCTAGATAGTATATTCAAAGGCAGAGACATTACTTTGCCAACAAAGGTTCGTCTAGTCAAGGCTCTGGTTTTTCCAGTGGTCATGTATGGATGTGAGAGTTGGACTGTGAAGAAATCTGAGTGCCAAAGAATTGATGCTTTTGAACTGTGGTGTTGGAGAAGGCTCTTGAGAGTCCCTTGGACTGCAAGGAGATCCAAGTAGTCCATTCTGAAGGAGATCAGCCCTGGGAGTTCTTTGGAAGGAATGATGCTAAAGCTGAAACTCCAGTACTTTGGCCACCTCATGTGAAGAGTTGACTCATTGGAAAAGACTCTGATGCTGGGAGGGATTGGGGGCAGGAGGAGAAGGGGATGACAGAAGAAGAGATGGCTGGATGGCACCACCGACTCGATGGACAGGAGTTTGGGTAAGCTCCGGGAGTTGGTGATGGACAGGGAGGCCTGGCGTGCTGCGATTCATGGGGTCGCAGAGTCAGACATGACTGAGTGACTGAACTGAACTGAACTGATGATCTATTTCACATCAGTTTTTTGTATATGGCACAAGGTAACCGCCAAGTTCTTTTATTTTTTTTATGTTAATCCCTTCTTGAATTATCTTGGCACTTTTGTCACAATCAACTGGCCCTGTGTGTCTGGGTCTGTTTGGGAACTTATCCTCTTCCATTGATCTTTACATCAGCAGTTCTGCCAGTGGCGCCCTGCCCTAATCACTACAGTGTCATCATGGGTGTGAAATCAGGTTGTCTAAGTCCTTCACATTTGCTCTTCTTTTTCGAGCTTCATCAAGTAGAAGCTCAGATAATTGATTTGAAACCTATCTTGTGTCTAATACAAACATCTGAAGCTATAAATTTCCCCTTAAGCAGTTCTTAAGCTCATCCCACTCACTTCAGTCCCCTCGCCTAAGCTTCAGTGTCCCCGTATGCCTACTTTCTAAGGTTTTGTGACCAGCTCCTACTTTGCAAAGGGAGGTGAGGTGAGGTGAAGTCAGTCAGTTGTGTCCGACTCTTTGCGACCCAGTGGACTGTAACCTACTAGGCTTCTCTGTCCATGGGATTCTCCAGGCAAGAATACTGGAGTAGATTGCCATTTCCTTCTCCAGGGATCTTCGCGACCCAGGGATCAAACCCGGGTCTCCTACATCAAAGGCAGGCGCTTTAACCTCTGAGCCACCTAAAAGTGGCCCCTTAACTTCCTCTGTTGCTCCTTCTAATTCATTTCCTCCAGAGCAGCCAGAGGGAAGTTTTGAGAGTAAATCCATTACATGCCTGTACTCCTCTGACCCTGCTCCACCGTGTTCTTACAACTCCCCACTAGCTCCTATCAAGGAGCTACTTAGAAAAATATCCAAGCTCCTATCAAGGCAATCTGGCTCCCACCCACCCCATGGCTTTCATTTTCTCTCTCCTACCTGGTCCTTTTATCACATTTCAGGTGTTCTGGCTTTTTTGTTTCTCTCAACTCGTGAAGCTCTTTCCTTGCCTCTGAGCCTCTGTAAATACGATTCCTGTGGCCTGGAATGCTCTCCCTCTGTATCAGTTAACTGTTGCCAGGTAACAAACCATCCCCAAACCTAGTGACTTAAAAAAATAATCATCCTTCTTTCCCTACTGCTGCGGAGCTACGTGGAGGCCGAGGCTCAGATGCGTTCAAGATTGGCTCTACCGGTAATCCATGGTGGAGGAAGGCATTGCAGGAGGTGTAATGGACGTTA
>SJYC01043205.1:0-43462 GCA_006408675.1 Madoqua kirkii
TACAGGCTGGAGGTGCCGAGTCAGCGCTGCCCCGGCGCTGGGTCCTGCGGGCTGGGCGGGGGTGCCCGGGGCGGGTGGGGGCGGTGCTGGTGGTGAGCGGGGCTCTGGTACCACCCCGCCCTCCAACCGGGGAAAGCACGCTGGGAAACCGACACTGGCTTTACACCTGACTTGCTGTTGACCTTGGACCCTCTCGGATCTGTTTCCTTGTTAGTAAAGTACAGAGATCATAACAGTACTAACCTCCAGAATGAATGCGTGCTGGCCCAAACCGCTACGGTAAGCAAGGGTTCTGTACCGCATATTGGGGGAGGGTCTCCTTTTATGGACGCGCCAGAGCGGCGTGAAATATTAGTCTCACCCCTGTCTGAGTCTTTGCGACCCCATGGACTGTAGCCCACCAGGCTCCTCTGTCGGTGGGATTCTCCAGGCAAGAACACTGGAATGAGTTGCCATTTCCTTCTCCAGCGGATCTTCCCAACCCGGGACGGAACCCAGGTCTCCTGCGTTGCGGACAGATTCTTTACTATCTGAGCCAGGATACGCTGGTGGCCAGAGCGGTGTAGACGTCAGATTTGGAATCCAGTCGCCCGAGTTCCAACCTCAGTGGCCTTGACAGGTCACGCTGTTTTTTCCGGGCCCCAGTTTCCTCCTTTGTGAACTGGGGATGCTGTTAGCAGGGCCTGCTGCCTCAGTTTGAGAATTCTGTGTGTTCATGTGAAGAGTGACAGATGCAAGAAGGGCCCATGAAGTATTAACTCTGGTCTCTGTCGTCCAGTTCTGCAGGCGGGGCACTGAGGCCCACCTTCCTGTGCTGTGACAGATCCCCCTGCAGCTCCTTCAAGGAGTCAGTCTCCCTGACCTGGGTCCCACCTGCTTTGCTCCCCTGTTGATCTCTGCTCCCAGCCTCCCCCGTGTCTTCGCCAGGCTGTTCTGCTGAGAATGAGGCTCTGCCCTGGGTGGAGGCAGAGATGCCCAGTGGTGGATTAGCTCTGAGCTTTTGAGGGAGTTTAAGGCAGTTTAAGTCAGATTCAGGCCCTTGACCTAGAGGGTACCCCTTGTCTGGACTGCTGGGGGCAATGGGGAGAATCCTGGGCTCTGAACTATGCCTGGAAGCTCCTGCTGGCTTTGTCGAATGGTGAAAAGATCCCATGCTATTGAGGCAGACAGACCTGGGCTGGAATTCTTCCCAATCACTTATGCTCGGGGTCCTTAAGCAAATACTTCCCTTCTCAAAGCTCTGTTCTCTTAACTGTAAATGAAACAGTAAGAGCTACCTCCTGGGGGTAATGGCAAAGCTTAGAGGTAATTATGCAAAGCCCCTCCCATCATGTGTGGCGCCCATGACACGGTAACTGGCATTAGGGTTATTATCATTCTGAGGACTTGCTGTATGAACTTCTGTGTGTCTCCTATCTTCTCTGAGCTTCATTTCCCCCAGCCTGGTGATGAGAAGGCTGATCAGATCTTTAATGCTGTGGTGGATCTAAACCTCTGTGATACTTATGGAGACGGAAGATGCTGCCCACGTCCGCTTGGCGGATCTGTTCACACCTAAGGCTTCCTAACTCACGCACCTGGAACCCTGCCTGAGAGCTTGCTCTGGCTGCAGGAGCAAACTTGGCCTGCACATGGGGATGACCAGCAGAGTCAGGGAGTTAATGCCGCAGGAGCGAACGTCAAGCTCTGATGGATGAGAGCTGGTGAATGTATATCCTGGCTTCGTCACTTCCCGGTGGGCAGCTTTGAGACCTTTCAGTCCTATGCCTCCTGTTGTTGCCCAGCTGGAGGGAGCCCCGGCTGCCCATAGGAATGGCCTGCTCCTCATACCCCCCGATGTGGCTTCCTTCCCTCCCGAGCCATGTCCCTGCCCCTTGGTGGTGCTTCCTGGATCAGCTGCCATAGAAACTGTGTGCTCGGCGCTGGAGCTTAGTGTCTCCCTGAGTGGTCCTGGCATGGTGGTCATCATCAGTGCCCTGGAGGCTCTGAGGGGCACAAGCCTGGGTGGAAAACAAATCTCCTTTCCCCGAAGATCAAGTCCAAAGGATAACTATTCCAGGAGCCAGAGATAGACGTCTGTCTGTCTTGTACCACCTTGGTGCTGGTACCTGGGTCTTAAAAGACTGTTTGAAATGTACCCTGAGTGAAACGACCAGGGCTGAGAACGCTGAGTGCAGGAATGAATGAATGAGCATTGACCCACGGATCTCGTCCACACTGCTGCTGCCTCCAGGCTTATCAAAGGAAGGCCTGGCAACATTTAGGGCTGTGGGGAAGGAGTGAGTTGTTTGAACAAGGGAGCCGTGATTCACAATCAAAGCAGTGATAAGAGCCCAGACATCGTGA
This sequence comes from Madoqua kirkii, assembly GCA_006408675.1. Taxonomy (NCBI): domain Eukaryota; kingdom Metazoa; phylum Chordata; class Mammalia; order Artiodactyla; family Bovidae; genus Madoqua; species Madoqua kirkii. The sequence goes on from SJYC01043205.1 coordinate 2,347, forward strand.
GTTCACCTGTCTAGGTCACAAATTCACATCTGAGATCTCACTTAATATCCCCAGCGACCTGACCAGGAAGGTTTTCTTCTAATGATTATTAGTTGTATCATCACTACCCGCATGTCATCTTACTGTGGGATGCAGCCACCGCCTCCTGAGTCCTGACAGACGTGAGCAGTCAATCAAGGTGTTTTCGCTCCTTCTCCATCTAGCATGTAGGCAGGGGCTACCTATCAACTCACGCTGGCACGAAAGCCGAAACCCATTTTGCTTCCCTGGCCAGCAGCTTTCCTGACAACAATACATTCTTGTTAAATTAAATTGAAAGGCTCAAGGAAGAAGAAGCAAGCTAGGCTCGGGGCCTGTGTCTCCTGATGTCTCACCCAGTCCAGCACTCTGAGTGCACACATCAGTTAGAAGGCTGCTTCGTTAAGAAAGTTTCCTTCATTTCTCTAACGTAATGAGACAGCCCCAGATACTGTGATGACATGTATACACCCACTAACAGATACACACACCCTTTCTCCAAGGCAGACTTCCCTTAAAACAGAAAAAAATCAGAATTTTCCTGGCAGTTTCGCAGTTAAGACTCCTTCCTTCCAGTGCAGGTGCTATGGGTTCGATCTCTGGTTGGAGAAATAAAATTCCATATGTCTTGCAGCAAAAAACAAAAAAACAAACAAAAAAACCCCACCCTATACCTGTGGTGATAGTTACACAACTCTGTAAATATACCAAAACCCATTGGATTGTGTACATAAAGCAAACAAATTGTATGGTGTGTAAATTATAACTCAATAAAGAAAATTTTAAAAAGTCACCGAGCAGTGTTGGCAAGGAGATCAGGCAGAAGGGAGATGGGCCAGTTGCTTCAGCCAGGTAAACAGGCTTCCTACCACGCAGTGGGGCCAGACACCACAGGGAGGCCCTGCGCGGTAATGAATTAATCACTGATAACAAAGACTCAAAGTTACTCTTATCTCTAAACAGAGAAATGCTTTTCAACGAGCAAATTGGAAATTTTCATTTTCATCACTGCAAAAGCATGAATTTTCTTTTGCTTTGTTACTTCCCAGACAGAAAGTGTTTTTTTTTAGCATCTAGGACCAGCAGCTGAAGGCCCCTACTGCATGGGTCCCTGCTGGCTAGAGTGGGGAGAGGACTTACTGAGCCCCCAGAGCGGGGACCCTTGCCTGAGCCACGTGACCTTCCTGAACCTCGGTCTCTTCACCTGGAGAATCCCATGCTTGCTCCTGTCTGACCGCCACTGTGTAGGGTGGTGGGGTCGGTTACCAACTGAGTAACTTTGGGTAAATCACTTTGCTTCTCTGGCATTAGTTTTCATATTTAAAAAAGGAAGTAATGACATCTTTTCGACAAGATGTGGAGTGGATGACATGCAGTGTGTGTGCAGAAGCTGTACCCGGGAGACACAATAGCACTGAACCTCTGGATCTTGTTAGTCCTCCCCGACTCATCTCACTGAATTGTTGTGAAATTCAAGGAAATGATTCGTGAGAAAATGCTATTACACCTGTGCTGTCAGTTAGAACTTTCAGCAATGATAGAAATGTTTTCTATGTTCGGTGTCCAAGACTCCTGAAATGTTGCTCATGTGCTCAAGTACTGTCTTTTACATTTTATTGCATTTAAATCCATTGATATTTAAAAGCCACAGGTGGCTAGTGGCCACTAGGGTGGACTTGGCCTAAACATATAGGAACGATCTCTTCACCCTCCCCCCAACATCTTCTTCAGATTCAATATTTTGGCACGAAAATGTCATTGTTGCCTAACTATGTACAAATTAAAGAAGACAGATTAAAGACCAGGAGACTTGGTTGTTTTTGCTCAGTTGCTCAGTCGTGTCCGACTCTGCAATCCCACGGAGAGCAGCACGACACAGTCTTCCCTGTCTTCACCAACTCCTGGAGCTTGCTCAAACTCATGTATATTGAGTCAGTGATGCCATCCAACCGTCTCATCCTCTGTTGTCCCCTTTTTCTCCTGCCCTCAATCTTTCCCAGCATCAGGGTCTTTTCTAATAAGTCGGCTCTTTGCATCAGGTGGCCATACTATTGGATTTCAGCTTCAGTATCAGGCCTTCCAATGAATGTTCACGATTAATTTCCTTTAGGATCGACTGGTTTGATTTCCTTGCAGTCCAAGGGACTCTCAAGACTCTTCTGCAGTACCACAGTTCAAAAGCATCAATTCTTCAGCTCTCAGCCTTTGTTATGGACCAGTTCTCACATCCATACATGACTACTGGAAAAACCACAGCTTTGACATGGTAACACACCATAAGATCGAAGAGTAGAAGGATGTGCACTCATCTTCTCCTGCCAGAACACCAAAGTCACAGCTAGTCCCTGAACAACCATCAACAGGAGAATGCTGGATGCCATCAGAAAAGATACCCCATGTCCAGTGGCAAAGGAGAAGATGCTAGGAGGGGCTCAATCAGGCTTAAAATCAAATCTCAGACCTGCCAGAGATGCTTGGAGGGCACAAACAAAAATTTGTGCACACCTGGACAAAGGGAAAGAAGCAGTGACTCCCACAAGAGACCGAACCAGACCTGCCTTTGAGTGTCTGAGTGTCTCCTGCAGAGGCACGGGTGAGCAGTGGCCTGCCAAGGGGCCAGGAGCTTTGGCTGCAGCGGACCTGGAAGGCATGGCATGTAGCATAAGTCCTCTCGGAGGAGGTCGCCACTAGCTTCACTATAGAGCCGCCAAGCAGATGACACAAACTGGAGAACAATGATAGCAAAGAAGTTCTCACACTGTTGCAAAATTTCTAGCACCCACAACAGATTTCTCAACCTGGGGATCTGGCCAAGGGACTAAGAACCCCCAGGGAATTTGACTTTGGAGGCTAGTGGGATTTGATTACAGAACTTCCATAGGACTGGGGAAACAGACTCTTGGAGGGCACAAACAAAACCCTGTGCACACCAGGTCCCGGGAGAAAGGAGCAGGGACCCCACAAGAGACTGACCCAGACCTGCCTGTGAGTGCTTGGAAGTCTCTGGTGGAGGCGTGGGTCAACAGTGGCCTGTCTCGGGGTCAGGGGCACTGACTATATCAGTCCTGGGAGCCACAGCATGCAGGCATAAGTACTTTTGAAGGAGGTCACCATTAAAACTCAACATGCAGAAAACGAGGATCACGGCATCTAGTCCCATCACTTCATGGCAAATAGATGGGGAAACAGTGGAAACAGTGTCAGACTTTATTTTTCTGGGCTCCAAAATCACTGCAGATGGTGACTGCAGCCATGAAATTAAAAGATACTTGCTTCTTGGAAAAAAAGCTATGACCAACCTAGACAGCATACTAAGAAGCAGAGACATTACTTTGCCAACAAATGTCCGTCTACTCAAAGCTATGGTTTTTCCAGTGGTCATGTATGGATATGAGAGTTGGACTATAAAGAAAGCTGAGTGCCGAAGAATTGATGCTTTTGAACTGTGGTGTTGAAGAAGACTCTTGAGAGTCCTTTGGACATCAAGGAGACCCAACCAGTCCTTCCTAAAGGACATCAGTCCTGAATATTCATTGGAAGGACTGATGCTGAAGCTGAAACTCCAATATTTTGGCCACTTGATGCGAAGAACTGGCTCATTGGAAAGACCCTGATGCTGGGAAAGATTGAGAGCAGGAGGAGAATGGGACTACAGAGGATGAGATGGCTGGATGGCATCACTTACTTAATGGACATGAGTTTGAGTAAACTCTGGGAGTTGGTGCTGGACAGGAAGGCCTTGCGTGCTGCAGTCCATATGGTCACAAAGAGTCGGACGTGACTGAGTGACTGAACTGAACTGAACTGCTGCTGCTAAGTCGCTTCAGCCATGTCCAACTCTGTGCAACCCCATAGACGGCAGCCCACCAGGCTCCCCCGTCCCTGGGATTCTCCAGGCAAGAACACTGGAGTGGGTTGCCATGAGCAGAGAGGAAACACAGCCCCACCCATCAGCAGAAATTGGATTAAAGATTTACTGAGCTTGGCCCCACCCATCAGAAGAAAACCCAGTTTTCACCACAGCCAGTCCCTCCCATCAGGAAAATTCCACAAGCCTCTTATCCTCATCTATCAAAGGGCAAATGGGATGAAAACCACAATTGTAGAAAACTAACCAAACTGATCACATGGATCATAGCCTTGTATAACTCAGTGAGACTATGAGCCATGCCATGTAGGATCACACAAGACGGATGGGTCATGGTGGAGAGTTCTGACAACGCGTGGTCCACTGGAGGAGGAGATGGCAAACTGCTTCAGGAACCTCAGGGATGAAGCCAAAGTAGAGTCACTCAGTCGGTTCCGACTCTGTGTGCCCCCATGGACTGTTGCCCAACAGGCTCCTCTGTCCATGGAATTTTCTAGGCAAGAGTACTGGAGTGGGTTGCCATTTCCTTCTCCAGGGGATCTTCCCGACCAAGGGATCAAACCTTGATCTCCCACATTGCTGATAGAGGCTTTACCATCTGAGCCACGAGGGAATCCCTGAGACAAAGCCAAATGTGCCATTTGTTATGGAAAAAAATCAAGACCCAGAAAGGGTGAAACAACTTGCCCAGTGACACAAGACTAGGTCCCCCGATTCCTGTTGGAGAACTGTCTCCATCAGCAAGAAGGGTTCCCCAGCCATGGTAGACGAATTGATTTTCCTTCTACCTGGGGACTTCCCTGGCAGACTAATAATTAAATTTTTGTTCTTTCCTGTTGCTAGGAGAGTTCCACAAAGTAGGCACAGATCTCCCCAGAGAGAAGATGTGCAGAGTGAGGGATGTTCCTGTGACCTGGGCACCTGGGCATGCAGTGGCTAATGCTCCAGATGACTGGCAGCCAGCCTGGGCCCCAGACAGGCAAAGCTCTGAGTTGTCCTGACTGTTTTCTGCTCTTCTTAGAACTGCAAGGCGGCCCTTGGGGGTGAATCTGGTCCAGTGAAGTCCCAACAGAAGCACCTGGTGAGAGATAGTGAAGATTAAGGGAGAAGTTTCCGCAGAGCCCAACAGAGAGATGGATTAACTGAGATATTATCTTATCAAAACTGAAGGCAGAAATAGCCTGTCTAAAAGCAGTGTCTTTTCAGTGAGGGGATTGCCCGTAAAAATCATCATGTCGATTATCTAATCTGAGATGGTTTTAGTACTCAAAGCAAGACACTGCTCAGGTGCTGTCAGAACACTTTCTGCAACTTTCCAGCAGATGTGCCAACAGGAAACACAAGCCTCGTGCAGAAAATGCAACGTGTTCCTCTAGGGGCAGCCTGGCTGCCGACCCCGGGGCATGATGGGGCTCAGGCTGCGGAACCCTAGGAGCTGAAGGCCTTGTTGAGAGCGGCCACTGCCTGGCCCTGCAGGGCTGGACACCTGCCCTCACCTTCTGGGACCTCAGTGTGCTGTTCGTAAACAAGAACAGAGTTAGGAGTGACCCACCTGCCCGCAAAGCCTTTAACATCTGCTCAGGTCTCCGGGTTCATGGAACTGCCTACTTTCCTGAAGAAGCCATGTGGTTTCACTGCTCAGGGCACAACACCAGCTCAGTTTATCCTGTCTGCTGGTTCTCTTGATTACTGTCTGTTTCCTCCACTGGGATGTCAGCTTTCCGAGGATGGTGCTCACTGCTTTGCTCACTGGTGTGTTGTGGGTTCACCCATCCCTAGGTCGGTGACTGGTACATGTCTGCATACCTGCCAAGTCTCTTCAGTCATGTCTGACTCTGTGTGACCCAAAGGACTGCAGCCCGCCAGGCTTCTTTGTCCATGGGATTCTCCAGGCAAGAGTACGGGAGCGGGAGCGGGTTACCCTCCTCCAGGCAATCTTTCCGACCCAGGGACCAAACCCGATTTCCTGCACTGGCAGGCAGGATTTTTTTAATACTAACACCACCTGGGAAGCCCCAGCTGGCTCATGGTAGCTGCGGAGTAAACAATTGTTGAAGGGTCAAAATGGATCATAGACCCAGATGTAAGAGCTTAAACTAAAAAACCTTTAGAAGGAGATGTAGAGTAAATTTTTGTGACCTTGGTTAGGTAGTGGTTTCTTGGATATGACACTACAGGCACAAGTAACTGAAGAAAAGTGGATACATTTGAACTACATCAGAATAAAAAACTTGTGCTTCAAAGCACACTATTAAGAAAATGAAAAAACCACCTGCAGAATGGAAGAAAATGTCTGCAAATCATATATCTGGTAAGGGTCTAGTATTTATAACTATATAAAGGACTCTTACAACTCAACAACAAAAAGACAAAAGACTAAAAAAACAGACAAAGGATTTGAAAAGACATTATTCCAAAGAGCATACACAAGTGCCCATAAGCTCTGAAAAGTTACAATGGTAAGTTACCATTAGTTACCAGAGAATGCAAATCAAGACCACAATGAGTACTAACTACTTCACACCCGCTAGGATGATTAAAATCAAAAGTCAGATAATAACTAGTGCTAATGAGGATGTGAAGAGGTTGAATTCCTCTTAATTGCTGGGGGGAGTTTAGAATGTAACAGCCACTTTGGAAAGCAGCTTGCTTAGAAAATTAAACACTGAGTTACCATATAAGCCAACAATTCCACTCCTAGGTCCATACCCAACAGAAAAAGTGGATGGAAACTTCCCAAAGGTCCATCAGCTGATGAACAGATGAATCAGCTACGGTGTACCCATGTGCACGTGTGCTGAGTCACTTTAGTCGTGTCCGACTCTTTGTGACCCTATGGACTACAGCCCGCCAGGGTCTTCAGTCCATGGGATTCTCCAGGCAAGAGTACTGGAGTGGATTGCCATGCCCTCCTCCAGGGGATCTGCCCAACCCGGGGATCGAACCCAGGTTTCCCACATTGCAGGTGGATTCTTTACCATCTGAGATACCAAGGAAGACCCTGGTATATCCATACTACATGCTAAATTTGGCATAAAAGGGAATGCAGTATTAATACATTACAACATGGCTGAACTTTGAAAACGTGATGTTAAGTGAGTTAAGCTGGTCACCAAAGACCATACATTCCATGGTTTCATTTATGTGAAATTCCCAGAAAAGGCAAATTTACAGAGAGGGAAAGTAGATTAGTGGTTGCGGGAGGAGGGAATGGAGAGGGGTTGTGAATGTTATTAGGCTTCTTCGAAGGGGGATGAAAATGTCCTAAAATTAAACTGTGGTGATGGTCGCACAGCCCTGTGAATTTACTAAGACTTTTGAATTGTTCATTTTAAATGGGTGAATTGTAGGGTAAATGAATATATCACTAGAATGTCTTTAAAACAACAGCAACAACTATGGAAAACCAGGAAATGGTGGTGTCTGGGCTGAGCCCTGCGGTGTGAGCAGGGAGGGAGGCTGAGTTTGGGTGGGATGTGGGCGTCACAGAGAAGCAGGAGAGTGAGTGCTTTGTGAAGGAGGAGCCCCTGGTGAAGTCCCCAGGGGTAGAAGGAATCCTGTGCCGGAAGGAAGGGCAGCAGAGCAGGGAGGAAGCAGGAGGGCCAGGAGGAAGCCAGAGCTCATCCTGCGCAGGTAGGACAAGAGAAGGAGCTCAAGCGCCCCTCTGCCTGCAGAAAGGCGCCCCACTTTCAACCTCTCATCCTAGACTCTCCGTGTCTTGAGGGAATCAGACAGCGAGTGCCCTGGGCAAGAATCCAAGTGTTTAGACTCGACTTAGTTAAACGTAAGCAAATACTGGGTGCCATAGTCACCCAGATTCCAGGATTGTGAGTTGAGGGCTCTGCTTTTTCCAGTTGCATTGGCAGGGGTGGGGAGGACCAGCGTGATGACAGCCTCCCCTAAAATGCACGTGCATGTAGGAACACACATGTGCTTGTGAACATACACAGGTGCACACATGAACAGGTGCACACACACCCACGCTTACACACAGACATGCATCACAGACTCTAGTAGCACAAATGCATACTCACATGTGCACACGCACATACTGCAACACACAAACTCACAAGCATGCATATATATGCATAAGCGCACACACTCTCACACATGGCCCACATGCATACACACAGGCAGGCACACATGAGTCCACACGTGCCTGCACACACTGTCACACACACATCCAGAATGGGGCACAGGATCTCTTTTTTTGCCTCTGGGAGCTCCATAGGGTGCCTGTGAGCTCTAGTTTTCTGAGTGGCAAGCCCCTTCCTCATCCATGTGGCTTCCCCTTCTATCACTCTTCCCTGGCTCTGATCCCCTTGGGTCAACAAAACGTGTCTTTTGCTAACAGTGTTGGCATTCTGCATTTTCTTCCAGGGGTTACTGCAGACGCCGAGTGATTCATACACAAACAAGCATTCTTTTCTCACGTGATTGGTCTCCTTTCCTTTCTCCCAGTGTGCTGTCTCTCCTATGAGTCCCTGAGCTCACTGACTTCTGGGTGCATTCCCTTCCCCTCTCTCACCTGAGTCTGACCAGATGGCCGGGCCTTCTCTGTAGAGGCCTGTGCTCTGATGGGATCACCTTCTTGATTCTTGGTCACAGAATTTTTGTGATCTGTACATCTTAACCCAGAGCATTTGAAGCCCTCTGGTTATAAGCCCAGCTCTGCTCCTGGGACACATCTTTGCCTCTGGAGGTGATAGCCTCCATCCTGTCTGGGACTAGAGAGAGCTGAGCGGGACCGAGCACAGTGTCTGTCCCCCTCTGGCAGTGCCAGAGACCTGAATGTCTTGGCAATGCTAGCAATGTGGCCATCCTTTAAAACGATGGTTTTTAACATTTGTTTGAGCATTTGTTAAGAAGAGGGATGAGGTGGGCCTGGGTGAGGGACAGAACAGGGCCTCTGTTGGAAGCCTTGGACTATTGCACCACCGAGTTCAGCTCGGGCCCAGACTTGCATATCTAACTCTTCCAGTCCATTAACACCGTTGGGGCGTGGTGACTGACCCTCCTAACACAAGAACATCCCGGGGAGCACCATCCCCCATCCAAGTGGTTTCTGAGAGTATTCCTCTGAGACGCCCTTGGAGTTTATGTCTTTAGGAAGCCTCCTGGTTGGGCTGCGGACTGAGCATAGCGGGGATAGGGGCAGCATATTCCAGGGGCACGTGGGGGTGGCATAGACCCACATCCGAACGATCCTGCTGTTTCTCCTCTTTGGTACATCACTCCCCTCCCCCAACACTGCCGGGGCTGCCTGACCATAGAATGAAGCCCCAGTTCCTCAGCCTGGCACCGAAGGCCCTCATGACTGGGGGTTCAGCAGGACACTTTGTCTTGTGCAGCTCTTCTTTAGCCCCTAGAGCTTAGACCCGCTGTCCCCAAGCTCTCCTGACTGTGTCTCCACTCATGCTGTGCCTCTGCACTGGGATCTGTTGGAGCCCACCCACAGCTCCTCGTTGGGGACGCAGCAGTGCACACATCCCAGCAACGAGAATCTGCATTGCTTCCCTGAAGCTTTCAGAGGCCGCCAGGGCCCACTCTGCTGCCAGGATGAACAACAGGCTTGCTGAAAACCAATCTGCTCCACGTGACAGCCGAGGTCAGGGCCCTGGTCTACGGTGGTTTTGCTGTATCCTTAGCACCTACCCCCAGGACTTGGCAAATAGTAGGTGTTCAAAAGATCTGTTAATGAATGAATGCCTGAATGAATAGTCACAGGAAGCTGGAGCCTTCTCAGGTAAGAGAGGGTCTGGGCTGGCTGATCCTGTCTGTGACCTGGTTCATTTTCCTAGAATATGGCTCAGATTAAGCAGCCGGCTGCTCAGGTCACATGTAAATTAGTGGCAGGGGGCACTTTTCAAATGGGGGCTTTAGATCCAGAATTTGTTTTCTGGAAGGTGCCCCCAGATTTCAGCTTTGTCAATCCAGGGGCCAGATGCTTGGGTTTCCAGTTGAAAAACAACAGCTGTGAATATTAAATGAGTCTCATACACCGGGAAAAGTCTTCGATCGGTAGAATGTGTATAAATTTCAATAATAATGGAGATGTATTCATCAGACCTATCAATCATTACCCCCTGTGCTACTAAGAATTTCTCAATGTCAGACACAAGCCTGGCAGACATGTTTTCTGGAATCCAGCTGCGTGGCCAAAGGCCCATGGCCCTCACTGTGGGTAATCCCCTTCTCCACCCAGGCCTCAGTCTCCCCATGGAAGAGGATTTGAAGGGGAGAGCCTTGTTTTGACTGTCTAGGGCTCAGAAGTCTGAGTGCCAAGATGGTACATGACGAAACATCCATCCTTTGCCCTCCGTTCATCTGCACAATGTCCTGCATGTCTAATTATGTCTCTCATCTCCTAGAAATGCCTGCTGTGGGGCCCTTTTGCCTGGAAAATGAAGCTCCAGTCCATTGCAGGGAACTGGAGACATTGCTTGGCCTGGTCTTCGAATCTCTTCTCACTCACCCTCTGGTCCTTCCGGGTGGGAGTCGTGTCACGCCTTGCTCACGTCTTCCGCCTCTGCTCCTGCTCCCCCTGGCCCTTATGCATCTCCACCTGCCACCTGTCCTGTCTTGTTCATCCCAAGCTTCTGACAACGTGACACAGTAGATGCTCAAACATATGTCCTCCATCTTCCTGCTTGGGAGATTGAGAAGAGCTTCAGGCTCAAGCGATTTCATGGTGGTGAACGTGGAGAATTTGGACAGGAAGACACTGTGATGATAAGAGGGAAGGAGGGCCTTTCAGGTTGTGGACACAGCACACCAGAGTGGCCAGCATGTACAAGGGCGGGGGTGGGGGAAGCCAGGAAAGGCACCACATGGCTTGGTATTTTAGAAACCCCTCCTGTTAGCGCCCACAGGACTGGAGGTGCCATGAATGCTGAGATTCCATAGAACACTCACTGGTCATCTATCTTGTGCCAGGCTCTTGGCCAGGCACCAAGGATGGAACTTAAAAAAAATATTTAAATAATGAACTGTAGTAAAAAGCACAAGAACTGTGTGCTGAGAAGAAAGATGGGCTCTAACGTCTGCTGTTCAGTTGCTCAACCATATCTGACTCTTTGCCACCTATGGACTGCAGTGCACCAGGCTCCTCTCTCCATAGGATGTCCAGACAAGAATGGGGTGGGTGCCATTTCCTTCTCCAGGGGATCTTTCTGACCCAAGGATCGAACCCAAGTCTCCTGCGTCTCCTGCACTGGCTGGCAGATTCTTCATGACTGAGCTACCTGGGAAGCCCTCACCGTTCCTGGTTCCTGCCTTATGTTGGCACTGCATTGAATCCCCCTAGAGATGGATTGTGTTTCTAAGGAGACCAAAAGGACACCCCACCCCACGTGCTCTTTGACCATGTGACTACTGCACTTTCCCATCACAAATTGGTGCCTATTTCTTCTCCCCTTGAATCTGGGTGGACCGTGTAACTTCTGAAAATTGGCTGTGTGTCCACTTTCCTGCTCTGCAATCGTCTTGAGGGAGGGCAGTCTATGGCTGACCACCAGAGGCCATGCTGTGAGGAAGCCTGAACTAGTCAGAGGCCAAGCAGAAGGGCCCCAGGGAGACAGTCATGTGAGTGGAGCTGTCTTGGAGCTTCTAGTCCGGCCATGAGTGAGGAGAATGACTTCCGAGGACTCCTTGTGGACCCTGATCACCCAGGCCTGAATTCCTGACCCATCAATTTTTGAATGAATAAAATGGTTGTTTTATAAGCCTCTAAGTGTTAGGATCATTTGCTAGAATGGAAGAGAAAACCCAAACATCCCTTTCACACTCTTTCACAGCTCCAAGAGGCAGGGGCATTATTTCCACTTTACAGATGGGAAACCAAGGATTGGAGACCTGAATGACTAATCCAAGGTCATATGGGGAGTCAGTGGTGAAAGCAGGATTTATTTATATGTGTGTGTTAGTCGGTCAGTGGTGTCCAACTCTTTGTGACCCCATGGATGTAACCTGCCAGGCTCCTCCATCCATGGGATCTTCCAAACAAGAATACTGGAGGGGATTGTCATTTCCTTCTCCATTTATTTCTATTATTTATTTATAAATCTTTTATAAACAATATTTTTTCAAAGTCCTTATTGAATTTGTTATGATATTGCTTCTGTCTTATGGTTTTTTTTTTTTTTTGGCCACGAGGTATGTGGGATATTAGTTACCCAACCAGGGATTGAACACACATCCCTTGCACTGGGAGGTGACGTGTTAACCCCTGGACCACCAGGAGAGTCCCCAGAAGCAGGATTAAAGGCAGACCTCAGTGACCCAAAGACTGTGCCTGTCCCTTCGGTCATAGCGCCTCAGAGAGCAGAAAATGAACACTTTTCCTTCTGCGGAGGGAAGCTGGGAGGTGGAAGGGGGATTTCCTTGTGTACCTTTACAATTTTGAATACAGTACTCCAAAAAGAACAAATAAAGGTAATGTTTTTACTGAAAAGAAAAATAACTGCGGTATGTGTGTACACTAGGCTGGGAGCAGATGAAATTAGAGGCTGCTACTTCACAGAACAGAAGCCTTTGGACTTGGCATTGAGTGGGGTGGTTTCCATCCCCAACTATGTTGCAGTCACCTCTGAGCTTTAGAAATGCCTGGTGCCTGGCCCCACCCCCGAGGTTGCGGGTTTAATTGGTCTGGGGCGTGGCTTAGGCCTCAGGATTTTTGAAAGGCTCCCTAGGTGGTTCAAATGTGCAGCCCTGATGAATGTCGAAGGCTTAGATGGAGACCAGGATTCTTCTAGGCGGTGAGAGGCTGGGGAGGGAACGGGTGGGCTGTGTGTGCCCAAAGTAGGTGATTTGTGTAGAAAAATGAAAAAGAATTGCTTTGGGGGTGTAGGCGCTTAAACAAAACCAAACCAAACAACACAACAGAACCAAGAGAGGGCTCTCTTTCTGGGCCCTGGTGTGTGTGATCCCCGAGTCGGTTCAGAGCAACGCTCAGCCTCCATGGCCAAATTGATCAATCTCAGAGAAATTAATGTGAAGAATGGTAATCATTAGCTTTGGTGATGGAGAGAAATGATAAGCAAAGAAAAATCCATCACAGGGAGCCTCTCCTGGTCCTGGCTTAGGTGGGATCCTCCACCAGCTGCCAGCCCAGCCATGGCCTTAGGATGCAGCTCTGTGAGCTGATACGGAAAGATCTACAGCATGTTGGCAAAGCAAACAATTGCAAGACAAGATGGGTAATAAAAAGCTGTTACTACACATAATGTTTGGAGGCAACAGAAGGGGCTGGCTGGGATTAGTCAATGATGGTTAACAGTTTCTTCCATGATCCACTTTTCAAGTTGAATTCCACGATCAGCTTTTCGAGTTGATCCACACATCAAGTAGAATTTCCAAAATAACTAAGGTAAATTTTGGGTGACAACTAGGAAGAGTCTTTTCTCTGTTTGGCTGTGCTGGGTCTCAGCTGTGGCGTGTGGAATCTTTGTTTGTTCTGTGCCGGTCTCAGCTGTGGCGTGTGGAATCTTTGCTGGGTCTTCTCTCTGTTGGGCTGTGCCGGGCCTCAGCTGTGGCGTGTGGAATCTTTGTTGGGTCTTGCAGGGTCTTTCAATGCGCCGCATGGACTCTCCAGTTTGACATCTGGGCTCAGTACTTGCAGAGTACGGGCTTAGTTGCCCTGTGACATGTGGGATCTTAGTTCCCTGACCAGGGATTGAACTGAGTCCCCTGCGTTGCAAGGTGGATTCTTAACCACTGGACCACCGAGGAAGTCCCAGGTAGAGTCTTTTAGAAAGGATCACATCACGGGAACTAAGAGCCCCTGAGGCTTATATCTTTAGACTTTAAAATAACGATGATGATGATGGTAGTGATGATGGTGGTCATGTACATATTGTACTTCCTGTGAGCCCAGCCCTGTTGTGAGTCCTTCACATGCCTTGATCCAGGCAGACTCTAGTTCAAATCCCTGCTTTGCACTCACTAGCTCGATGTCCCAGCATCTCCATTGTCCTACTGATTAATAAGGATGCTGCTTCAGCTGAGGTGACCTTGGTGAGGGGCATACTGCCTGCACACAGGGACCCTCCGCAACTCACTGCCGACCTAAGTGTCACTTCCTTTCACTAACCCTCATAATGTGAATTCAAAGTTTCAACTCAGCCTATTTACCACCTTCCTTTTTTAAAGCTCTGCCATCAGCTTTCCTAAGATTTATTCATGGTTTAGTTTCAGATTTTCTATTCTCGACCTCTTAGGCAACTCTTTGGGTCTTGAAATCATTCAGCATCAATTTTACGACTTCCTAGTATAAACTGTCCAGCCCTCTATGACCCACAGAGGCCTCTGGCTGTGTGTGACATTTTAAATGCTAACTTGGGGTTCTTGTCTTAAAGGGAGGAGGAATTAAATTCAAATTGTGGCTCTTTAGAAATACATAAAACATGAGCTGGGCTTTTAATGGACAAGTCACCTTCTCTCAACCTCTGCCAGGCATGGTTAGGGCAAGCAATTGACTCCCCTCCCCTTTTCAAAATCAAGAGTAAATATTGGTTTGCCCTTAACCAATATGAGCTCAGGCCAATTCTTGTTGCAGGGAAACTGCAGTGGGTGCAAGATGGAGCCTTGGTGGGACCTGTGAGTTGGGGTCATCATACTGGAGCTTGTTGGGTAAAGGAGCACTCTGTAGGTAAGGTGGCCTTTTCTCTGAAAGAGTCCTTCAGCCAAAGAAGGAAAGCTAGAGGGGCGGAATTCCAGGAATCTGGAGAGCTCTTGCAGTCAGGGACATCCCCCTGTGTTTGTGTGTCCAGTATGGTGCTGATCATGCATTTTCTGAATGCTTTTGGTTTATCTCAGATTCATGATGGACCCAATCTGGTTCAGAAAGTTCTCCAGAGAGGGTGCTCTTGAGGACACAGGTGATCTAGCTGTTTATTTTTTAATTTTTTGGCCTTGTGTCATGTGGGATTTCAGTCCCCCACCAGGGATAGAGCCAGTGCCCCCTGCATTGGAAGCGCAGAGTCTCAATCACTGGAAGGCCAGCAAAGTCCCTCATCTGACTGTTTAGAAACAAACACTGAAATTCTAGCTGGACTCCAGCTTGATATTAAAGCATAGACCTTGAGGCCAGGTTGCCTGGCTGTGCAAACTTGGGAAAACTGCTTAACCTCTGTGTGTTATCTGTAAAAATGAGAATACAAATAATAATGTACCTCCTTTAGAGAACTGTTGTGAGGATCAAATAGATTTATTCAACAAGAATTAAAAGAAATGCAACAGTATCTTAAAAATTAAGCCAAAGGCTAGCAAAATCTCATGCTCCCTTGAAGTGGCTTATGGCTATTGAATCTCAGTGATCAGACTTGCGCTCATGCTTAGCTGTGTCTGGCTCTTTGTGACCCCATGGACTATAGCCCGCCGGGCTTCTCTGTGCATGAGATTTTTCAGGCAAGAATGCTGGAGTGAGTTGCCATTTCCTCCTCCAGGGAACTTTCCCGACCCAGGGATCGAACCTGTGTCTCCTGCACTGTGGACAGATTTTGTACCTGCTAAGCCATCGGGGAAGCCCTTCAACAGGCTGGGGCCACATTAAATCAAATTCCCTTACCTACAAGAAGTTTTGGTTTTGGTGGAACATCTTAAGACGCCTGCCTTTCCCTCTAAGCACCGCAGAGAACTTGATAGCCTTAATCATCACTGTGTAATTCACAGGCAGAGAGAAAATGCTCCAGTTCCTAAGGTGCCCTGTCCACCTGCCCATAGAGGCTGGAAGCCCCACCCAGTGCCCCTGCCTCTCCTTCCGGCCTCGAAACAGAGAGTACTCCCACGCCAGGCAAGGACCCCTTGCCGTGAGTTCTCACGCAGCCTTATTTTTCTGCTCTCTTACCCTCATCCCACTTGTATTCACTTCTTCATTTTTTTTGCTTTCCCTCTCAGGCTGTGGGGTCAAATTTATGTGTCAACCTTACTGGACTACAGGATGCGCAGACATTTGGTCAAAAGTTACTCTGGGTGTGTCTGTGAGGGTGTTTCTAGGTGAACGGAATATCTGAACTGGTAGGCAGGGAAGAGCTGTCTGTCCTCCCTAGTGGGGATGGGCCTCAGGCAGTCTATGAAAGGACTGAATAGAACAGAAACTCTGACCCTTCTCCAGGAGTGAAGGGTGCTCCCTCTCCAGGAGTAAAGGGTGCTCCTCCTGTCCAAATGCTTGAGCTGGGACTTTTTTTTCCCTTCCCTTTGGCTTTCAGGAAGGAACTTATACCACAGTCTCTGGCTTGCCTATCTACAGATCTTGGACTTCTCAGTCTCCTTAATCACAGGAGCCCATTTCTATAATAAATCTCCTCACAGATCTACATATACAAATCTTCCTTGATCTGTCTCCATAAACCCATCATAAGTTGAAAATATTTTAAGTCAAAAATGCATTTAATACACCTAACTTAGGTGGCGCTAGTGGTAAAGAACCAGCTTGCCAATGCGGGAGACGTAGAGACTAAAGTGACCTGGCCACAAGCATGCAACTTACCAGACACCGTAGCGTAGCCCAGCCCATCTTGGACACACTCAGAACACCTAATCAATACACTGGTCAATGCATTTGACCGATACAGCTGGTCAAACTCATCTAACACAAAGCCTATTTTATAATAAAGCGTCTCATGTAATGGATTGAATACTTGCTGGAAGTAAAAAACAATGCTTGCCTGCGTCCAGACTGGCTGTAAGTGTGCGGGCTGTCTCCTCTCATGATCGCGCGACTGACGGGGATCTGTGACTGCCGCTGCCCAGCATCACGAGAGAGGATCTTACTGCCGATCACCAGCCCAGGAAGAAATCAACATTCAGAATGCAAAGTACATTTTCTACTGAATGCATATTGCTTTCGCACCATCAAAATATTTAACTCTCATACGTTTGGGACTGTTTGTATGTATACATACTTCTGATTGGTTCTGTTTCTCTGGATAACCCTGACTAATTCAGGCTGTAAATTTAGTGAAAACAACTTTAAAAAACAAACAAACTCTCCGTGCCTCAGTTTCCCCATCCTTAGAGCCTAGTGCAGGGCTGGCATTCAATCAGCATCTATAGAAGGGAGGAATGCCTGAGTGAGAAGGGGTCCTTGTGGCAAAGCCACACCCCAAACCCTCAGCCCTTCCAAAGCTCCGAGGGCAGCGTTCACAGGACCTGGAAGCTGGTAACCTTGACCTTTGGATCTTTTTTTTTTTTTGCTTTTGCTTTTCTTTCAGCATCCTTCTCTCTACCCTCTGGATCCCTGGGCTTCCAAGTCTGAAATCTGCTCCGCGGTTTTGATCCATTCCACATGCTAATCCACAATGATATGTGAATTATAAGCGTGCTTTCAAAGGATGAAGAGTTCATGGTGGACATTAAGCATTTCCCCTGGTGCTTGATGTGGTGGGAACTGGACTGATGTCTGCGATTGCTGAGTGGCGTGGGGATCCTGAGAACGAGGCTTAGTTTCACCTTATAGAAGTGGCTGTCCAGGATCAGAGGCGTGGCTGGGGTGGACCTGGGACTCCAGCCGCCATCTATGGGATTCTGAGTTCCAGGCTATTCCCAGAGCTCTCACGGAAACTGGGTCATTGCTCCCACATCTTTACTTCTTTCCCTAATAGAATGATACGTCTTCACGCCTGCGTGGCTTTGCCGCAGGCTGAGGGCACCGCCCCATTTCTGACTTTGGGTGTGGCCATGTGACTTGGTTTGGCCAATGGAATGTCAGCAGGTGGTGTCTGTGCAGAGATGAATGTGGATGGATGTGCTGATGTGGTCTGGCCCCTTCCGCTCCTCTGACCTTTCATGAGAAGAAAACACTCTGAACAGCTGCTGATCCAACAGTGAAAGAAGATAGTGAAGTCGCTCAGTCGTGTCCAACTCTTTATGATCCCATGGACTGTAGCCTACCAGGCTCCTCCATCCATGGGATTTTCCAGGCAAGAGTACTTGAGTGGGTTGCCATTTCCTTCTCCAGGGGATCTTCCCCACCTAGGGATCGAAACCAGGTCTCCCACATTGCAGGCAGACGCTTTACCATCTGAGCTACCGGGGAAGCCCTTTGGATCAGGGAAGTTGATCAAAGAGCAGACTGACTCCAACCCAGTGCCTGCGGTAAGCCAGGGCAACCAGAAACCTGGAGTACAGCCACACCGGTCAGTCTATGACATGTGAACAAGAAAAGTGAATGCTTATTGTCATAAACAGCTGAGTTTTCCAGTGGGCTGTTACACAGCACTGGTACAGTAATTGCTGACTGATACACTTCCCTACATGAGTATCTTTAAAAATGGTTCAAGTGCAGGGAAATGGAGATAACCCAATATTTGGGTCCCTGGAAAAAGTGTCATGGGTGTTACTAGTCTCTAGTGAAACGGCCTTTTTGGCCTTGGCATAGAGGAAACTTCCCAACTTTCCCAAGTTGTCAGGACCATATAAATATTTCTGGCTTATGAAATATGAGTGGAAGTGGCAAGTGGCCCTTTCAGGCTATGGAAGAGCAGTTTCAATCCAATTCATGGTTCTCTTGCCCTCTGCTGAAGAAATCGTGGTGGGTTCAGACTGACATGGGAACCACCAGATCGAAGCAGCCTCTATCACTGAGTCACTTCCTGGGACCCCTAAGGATTTTCATGAGCAAGAAATAAACTGTGTAGTGTTAAGGCACAGAGATTTGGGGCTTTCCAGTTACTGCTTAACACACCATCCTGACTAACACAGAGAGAGAACAAAGACTAGGGGGCTACAGCTGCAACCTGCTGAGAACTCCAGTCCCAATTCTCCCTGCTGATGAGCAAGTCCCTGAGGCCAGCCTGCTCCAAGACCCAGAACAGCCCCATCCCTCTTCAGTTTGCTCAATGGCCACATGGGGGTCCACTGACCTGCCTAGGACCATGATATGGTGGCCTCCTGGCCTGCAGCCGACCCTCAGTGGTGTGAATATATTCTGTGGGCACTCGCCCTGGCAGGGACGAAGCTGGTGCTTGCAAGCAGGGACTCTAGGTGTCGAGGGTGTGACTTCATTGGTTTTCATGAGGCCTCTTTATGCAGGGAGCTGGGGGACTGCGGGCTCACTGCAACACTTGACAAACCTGTAAATATGTATCGGGAGTCATTCACTGCCCGGCCTTTGCATGAAATCTGCATTGCAAAGCCAAGTCCAAAGAACAGGGGATTTTTGTGGCCGGGGTCTGGCTGGCACCACCTTGCCTGCAGCCTCAGTTCCCTCTGTTGGGGTGGGACAGTTGCCTCTGCCCTGCTGACTCTTGGGCAATGCTACAGACCGACAGAAAGGGTAAACTTGAGGGTGCTCTGTGAATTGTAGCATACCAAGGGCTGGATTCTCAGAAATGAACACAGCATAGATCCTGCTTTCTCACTGCCAGGAAGCTCATCAAAGAAAGAGATGACCCACCACCTAAGGAAGGAGAATGAACGTCTTCAGGGCATCAGGGAGGACTTCCTGGAGGCAGGGAAGTTGTAATGGATTCTGAGGGCCAGATCAAATATGGAGAGGAAGACTGGGAGTAGTGTGAGATAACATGTGTGTGTACCAGTGTGCACAGGAAAAGCCAGGGAGGGGTTGTCCCAGCTTCTGCTGCTGGGGTAACTGCAGGAATTAAGAGCAGGGGCCCTGGGCAGACCAATGGGGGCTTAAGTCTTGGCACCATCATGATCTCTTGCTCTATAACTTTGGCAAGTCAATTCACTTCTCTCAGATCTGGTGGTGGTGTTCAGTTGCTCAGCCGTGTCCGACTCTTTGCGACCCCATGGAGTGCAGCATGCCAGGCTTCCCTGTCCACCATCTCCCAGAGCTTGCTCAAGCTCATGTCCATTGAGTTGGTGATGCCATCCATCTCATCCTCTATTGTCCCCCTCTCTTCCTGCCTTCAGTCTTTCCCAGCATCAGGGTCTTTTCTAATGAGTCTGTTCTTTGCATCAGGTGGCCAAAGTATTGGAGCTTCAGCTTCAGCATCAGTCCTTCTAATAAGTAGTCAGGACTGATTTCCTTTAGGAAGGACAGGTTGGATCTCTTTGCAGTCGAAGGGACTCTCAGGAGTCCTCTCCAATATTACAGTTCAAAAGCATCAGTTCTTCAATTTTCAGCCTTCGTTATGGTCTAACTCTCACATCCATACATGACTACTGGAAAAACCATAGCTTTGACGATATGGACTTTTGTTGGCAAAGTAACATCTCTGCTTTTTAATATGCTGTCTAGGTTTGTCATAGCTTTTCTTCCAAGGAGCAAGCATCTTTTAATTTCATGGCTGCAGTCACAATCTGCCGTGATTTTGGAACAAGAAAATAAAGTCTGTCACTGTTTCCATCATTTCCCCATTTATTTGCCACCAAGTGATGAGACCTGATGCTGTGATCTTTTTGAATGTTGCGTATTAAGCCAGCTTTTCATTCTCCTCTTTCACTTTGATCAAGAGGTTCTTTAGTTCTTCTTAGCTTTCTGCCATAAGGGTGGTGTCATCTGCATGTCGAGGTTATTGATATTTCTCCTGGAAATCATTCCAGCTTGTGTTTCATCCAGCTTTGCATTTCTCATGGTCTACTCTGCATTTAAGTTAAATAAGCAGGGTGACAATATATAGCCTTGATGTACTCTTTTCCCACTTTTGGGGGGTGGGCAGTAATACCTACTTTGGTTTTTCCACTAGTTATTTATGGATGTGAGAGTTGAACTGTAAAGAAAGTTGAGCACTGAAGAATTGATGCTTTTGAACTGTGATGTTGGAGAAGGTTCTTGAGAGTCCCTTGGACTGCAAGGAGATCAAACCAGTCAATCCTAAAGGAAATCAAACCTGAATATTCATTGGAAGGACTGATGCTGAAGTTGAAACTCTAATACTCTGGCCACCTGATGCGAAGAGCTGACTCACTAAAAAGACCCTGATGCGGGGAAAGATTGAGGGCAGGAGGAGAAGGGGACGACAGAGGATGAGGTGGTTGGATGACATCACTAACTCAATGGGCATGAGATTGAGTACACTCTAGGAGTTGGTAACGAATAAGGAGGCCTGGCATGCTGCACTCCATGGGGTCACAGAGAGTCGGACACGACTGAGTGACTAAACTGAACTGAATACCTACCTTAAAGGATGAAACCATGTGCAGGGGAAAGTCCTTAGTACTTTGCCGTGTGGTTCAGCCCAGCAAGGGAAGCTAAGGGTAGTGGCCTGGTCCAGGAGGCTTGCCTAACCCAGGGGAGAAGGAGCTGGTCTCTCATTTGACAGTAGCCTCCTAGAGTAGCTGATAAACCCTATGCAGAGCGCCAGAAAGATCATGGCTTTAGGATCAGAGATTTCTGCATTTGGGTCTCAGCTCTGCCACTTCCCACCTGTGTGACATTGTTCTGAAACCTCTCAGAACCTGTGTTCTCTCATCTGTCAATGGGCTGTATTAATATCTTGGCCGCAAGGACTAGATACCTCCATTCCATCTCGAGAAAAAGAGGTTTAATGTAAGGATATGCATGGACCCAGAGGGCATTGGAATTTGAAGAAGCTCCAGGAATGAGCCTCTTCAGCCCGCCATGTCACAGAGATCCAGCCTATGGATGGGCCCTCCATGGCCACGTGCCTGTCTGCACCAGGCACCACCAGTTAGTGGCGGCCCCACACAAAAGAACACTTGTGTCTGTCCCCAGTAGGGCGGTGCGGAGGGGAAGCTTGGCTTTGGGCTTGGGGCAGCCTCTGTGCAGGAGGAAGTACTCTCCCCCTTCACAAATGGTCTTGAGGATCCAGCAGCTATTAGCTATAAATTGATCTGCCCAGAGGCTGATCGTGTAAGGGTTGGGAGGATTTAAGCAATTCAGCCCCCAAGGACGGAATGAGCCCTGAACAGACCCGGTGTAACCAAGAGACACAAGATCAGCACTCCTGGCAGAAAGAACACATGGGACCTGCTAGAAGCAGAACCTAGGGGAGGAGGGGGGGTGCAAAGGTGGATGGGAGGACAGGTGGTTGGAAGCAGTGTCCTTTCAGGTGGCAGAGTGCCACCAGACCCAGTGATGAGAGGTCTGGATTTTAATCCCAGCTGTGCCAGAGACTTGCTGTGTGCACTTGGCTCGGTCACTTAACTTCTCTGTACCTCATAGTCCATTTTCATTCTCCTCTTTCACTTTGATCAAGAGGTTCTTTAGTTCTTCTTAGCTTTCTGCCATAAGGGTGGTGTCATCTGCATGTCGAGGTTATTGATATTTCTCCTGGAAATCATTCCAGCTTGTGTTTCATCCAGCTTTGCATTTCTCATGGTCTACTCTGCATTTAAGTTAAATAAGCAGGGTGACAATATATAGCCTTGATGTACTCTTTTCCCACTTTTGGGGGGTGGGCAGTAATACCTACTTTGGTTTTTCCACTAGTTATTTATGGATGTGAGAGTTGAACTGTAAAGAAAGTTGAGCACTGAAGAATTGATGCTTTTGAACTGTGATGTTGGAGAAGGTTCTTGAGAGTCCCTTGGACTGCAAGGAGATCAAACCAGTCAATCCTAAAGGAAATCAAACCTGAATATTCATTGGAAGGACTGATGCTGAAGTTGAAACTCTAATACTCTGGCCACCTGATGCGAAGAGCTGACTCACTAAAAAGACCCTGATGCGGGGAAAGATTGAGGGCAGGAGGAGAAGGGGACGACAGAGGATGAGGTGGTTGGATGACATCACTAACTCAATGGGCATGAGATTGAGTACACTCTAGGAGTTGGTAACGAATAAGGAGGCCTGGCATGCTGCACTCCATGGGGTCACAGAGAGTCGGACACGACTGAGCGACTAAACTGAACTGAATACCTACCTTAAAGGATGAAACCATGTGCAGGGGAAAGTCCTTAGTACTTTGCCGTGTGGTTCAGCCCAGCAAGGGAAGCTAAGGGTAGTGGCCTGGTCCAGGAGGCTTGCCTAACCCAGGGGAGAAGGAGCTGGTCTCTCATTTGACAGTAGCCTCCTAGAGTAGCTGATAAACCCTATGCAGAGCGCCAGAAAGATCATGGCTTTAGGATCAGAGATTTCTGCATTTGGGTCTCAGCTCTGCCACTTCCCACCTGTGTGACATTGTTCTGAAACCTCTCAGAACCTGTGTTCTCTCATCTGTCAATGGGCTGTATTAATATCTTGGCCGCAAGGACTAGATACCTCCATTCCATCTTGAGAAAAAGAGGTTTAATGTAAGGATATGCATGGACCCAGAGGGCATTGGAATTTGAAGAAGCTCCAGGAATGAGCCTCTTCAGCCCGCCATGTCACAGAGATCCAGCCTATGGATGGGCCCTCCATGGCCACGTGCCTGTCTGCACCAGGCACCACCAGTTAGTGGCGGCCCCACACAAAAGAACACTTGTGTCTGTCCCCAGTAGGGCGGTGCGGAGGGGAAGCTTGGCTTTGGGCTTGGGGCAGCCTCTGTGCAGGAGGAAGTACTCTCCCCCTTCACAAATGGTCTTGAGGATCCAGCAGCTATTAGCTATAAATTGATCTGCCCAGAGGCTGATCGTGTAAGGGTTGGGAGGATTTAAGCAATTCAGCCCCCAAGGACGGAATGAGCCCTGAACAGACCCGGTGTAACCAAGAGACACAAGATCAGCACTCCTGGCAGAAAGAACACATGGGACCTGCTAGAAGCAGAACCTAGGGGGGAGGGGGGGTGCAAAGGTGGATGGGAGG
This sequence comes from Madoqua kirkii, assembly GCA_006408675.1. NCBI lineage: Eukaryota > Metazoa > Chordata > Mammalia > Artiodactyla > Bovidae > Madoqua > Madoqua kirkii. The sequence continues at coordinate 25,884 of SJYC01043205.1, forward strand.
ACAGGTGGTTGGAAGCAGTGTCCTTTCAGGTGGCAGAGTGCCACCAGACCCAGTGATGAGAGGTCTGGATTTTAATCCCAGCTGTGCCAGAGACTTGCTGTGTGCACTTGGCTCGGTCACTTAACTTCTCTGTACCTCATAGTCCCCTAGGTTGTAAAGCAGATGTAAGGTTACCTGCTTAACTCCTCCTCCTGCTCCTCTCCCCACCCCCTCCGCCCCCGCCCGTGGCTATTACTCAACACTTACCCTGAACTTTCATGTCACATTTCCCTGGCTGAAACCAGAAGGCTGGTAGGATCTTTCAGAAGAACAAGTTAGACATATTTACCAAGAGGCTTAGAGGGGCTTCATTGGTAGCTCAGCGGTAAGAATCTGCCTGCTGATACAGAAGACACGGGTTCAGTCTCTGATCAGGGAATATCCCGCATGTCGTGGAGCAACTAAGCCCATCCGCTGCTGAGCCTGTGCTCTTGAACCTGGGAGCTGCAATTACTGAGGCCCGGGCCCCCTAGAGCCCACGCTCAACAACGAAAGAAGTCGCTGCAGTGAGGACCGTGCGCCGCAGCTAGACAGTGGCCTCGCTTGCCATGGCTAGAGAAAAGCCTGTGCCGCAACGAAGACCGGCACAACTGAAAATGAGACTACGCTGCGGTTCACTCGCGCAGCCGGGCCCCACTCTGTGACCCCGTGAACTGCAGCACACCAGGCTTCCCTGTCCTTCACCGTCTTCTGGAGCGTGCTCAAACTCACGTCCATTGAGTCAGTGATGCCATCCAAACATCTCATCCTCTGTCGTCCCCTTCTCCTCCTGCCCTCAATCCCTCCCAGAATCAGGGTCTTTTTTAATGAGTCAGCTCTTCGCATCAGGTGGCCAAAGTATCGGAGCTTCAGCTTCAGCATCAGTCCTTTTAATGAATATTCATGATTGATTTCCTTTAGGATTGACTGGTTTGATCTCCTTGCAGTCCAAGGGACTCTCAAGAGTCTTCTCCAATATCACAGTTCAAAAGCATTAATTCTTTGATGTTCAGCCTTCATTATGGTCCATACTTGACTACTGGAAAAACCATAGTTTTGACTACTTATTTATAAAAATAAAATTATAAAATTATATATATACATATATATATATACACACATACATATACATATGACTTGGAAAATCAGGTGTGTATAGGGTGTAGATAAGACTTCAAAGTTTAGAGTCAGATACCTCCACACTCAAAGCCCTCCTCTGATACTTACTTGTGGCCTGAACCAGTCACATCAGCTCTCTGACTACCAGTCATATTCCTCTCATAAGGTTCTTCTGCCAAGGACTGCCTTGCAGAATTGTTGTGAAGTTTAAAAGACTAATACAGAGTACCTGTCTGGCTTACAGTAAGCACCTAATAACTGTGGATACTATTATTATTGTTGTTGTTGGTAATACAGTGAGGTGAAGACCACTTGGGCATCTTAACAACTGGTACCAAAGCCCTCTTAGGGAAGAGACTGTCTTTGCTTGGGAAAATGCCCTGCAAGGTCCTGTCATGCAGGAGGAGACCCTGTGGGTGTGAACTCAGCAGAAGACGGGGCAGCTGCTCTGTTGGAGGCATGAACAGGCATCTGTGTTTCTGATTCCGAGGTGAAGGGGCAAGGAGCGGTGAGGGAGGGGACACAGATGGGGAGAGCTGCTGAGACAGTTCAGGGAAGATGAGCGCAGCCCTGCGTGGGGATGCCTGGACCCACGGTCCCGATGGAGAGGCCCCATGCAACGCTTTTATAGGCTCGCCTTCCCTCCACGCAGGTGCCTCCCCTGTCCCCGAACTTCCTGGACTTAGGAAACTCTACTGTGCCGTGAGGAGAGAATCAGATAGAGATGGGAGCTGGAACTCTGTGTGGGACAGGGGACAGGCTTCTACAACCCTGGTAAGTGGTGAAGATCAGCAGAGGCAGCGTGGACGCCCCAGAACTCAGTAGAATCTTCAGCTAGCTCTGGGCAGGAAGTCAAATTTACCCTGAGGGAAAGGGGGATGCAGCTGAGAAGGGTTCTATTGGTGTATCTGTGTCAATGGCAGTGATACATACATTATTGAATCACTGAATAGGCCAAGTCCAGAGCTAAGACCTCTAACACACACATATGTTCTTCTGAATCCTCACAACCTCCCTCCAGGAAACCAAAGTTCAGAGTTTAAGTGACTTGTCCAAGTCAGAGAGCTTGCCAGTGAAGGGAGCAGGCTTAAGCGTTGGCAGAAGAATCCAGAGCTGGCCCTTTCAGTCACTACAGTGCCTGGAGCTGGCTCTGTGAGTGGACAGCCGAAATAGAAAGGCAGAAACAGACACAGGGTGTGACTTTGCACATGTCTATACAGGCAGACCTTTGAAATGCTCAGGTTTGTTTCCAGAACATTGCAATAAAGAGAATATGGCAATAAAGCGGGGCATATGGATTAATTTTGGATTCTCAGTGCAAACAGAAGTTATGTTTACTCCATACTCTGGTCTAATAAGTGTACAATAGCATTATATGTAAAGAAACACTGTACATAACTTCATTTAAAAGTACTGCTGTGGAAAAATGGCACCAACAGATTTGCTTGACACAGTGTTGCCACAAACCTTCAATTTGTGAAAAATGCAAAATCTGCAAAGCACAATAAAGCAAACTGCAATAAAGCAAGGTATGCCTGTATGCATTTTTTATATGACACCTGTCATTTCCATCGGCAAAGAGAGAAGACTGATATATGTAACTGAATAAAACTTTACAAATTCTATAAGACAAGAATACTTAATGCAAATTTGAAAGTCTGACAATAGAATGACCAAGCTATTTGTAGTATATTTGGCAAAGAGCAAAAAGCCCTTGTAAATTAGTAAGAATGAAGAGGAAAGGGTAAGGAATGTGAAAAGGCAGTCCAAAAAATATGTGGCAAATAAATGTACAAACATACTCACCTTTTCTAGTAATAAAAGACATTCAGGCTAAAATAACCTTTTCTTCTCCCACCAATAGTCCCAAATTAAACACACTCAGTGTCGGTGAGGGTAGATGCAAAGGGGAGCTCCAGGCTGAGAGCAAATGGCTGATCCACCTGTTCTGGGGATAAACGAAAGACAACACTTCAAAAGTCTTAGAGTCATACCTTCTCCTTTCAGCTGGCAACTCTACCACTACATCTTTATCCCAAGAAGATAATCATGGAAGGAAGCAGATATCCAAAGACAAGAATATATATTGCAGTGTGTTTCTTTTTTTAATGATGACAAAAATAAATGAAAACAACCTAAATCTCTAATAGTAGGTAATTGATAGTGTAAATTATAGGATATTTGCACAATGGAATAAATCCTTAATAGTCATTAAAATTGAGAGTGTAAATGTAGTCTTTAAGAACAAGGTAAGATATTTTAATTTTATTATTTAGATAAAACATAGAAGAAAATTGTGCTCAGCGTGACTCATTTTGTAAAAACTCAAAAATCTATAAATTTGCAAAGGAAAAATCTGGAAAATGTGTACTAAAATATCAATATATCTTTCTGGGAAATGGGATTTTTGGTGATGTCAGGGGTTTTATTGGTTACTTATGATTTGTTTTTTCTCTAAAATATCTCATTTGTCTCTAAGAGCATATCTAGACCAATGAAAGTAATAAACAGATGATCTTGCAGGACACAGACATAGCAGAACTTATAGGGAAATTCACAACTTTAAACAATGCTATCATTAAAAAAAGAAAAACAACTTTAAGTACTAGAAAAGGGGGGAACCCAAAGGAAAATGGTAATAATAATAAAAAATAAAGATTAAAATTCAAGTAAATAAATCAGAGAATCAAAAAAAAACCCAGTGGAATTAATAAAACAATGAATTATGTCTTTAAAAAGATGAAGTACAAACTTCTGATAAATCTAATCAATGGAAAAAGGAGACACAGTTAAAATGGAAATGGGCATAACCATCCAAACAAAAGAGATCAGCCCAGGTAAGGAAGAGTCATGATAGTTATTGAATTGTATACGACTCTGCGACCCCATGGACTGTAGCCCCTCAGACTCTTCTGTCCATGGAATTCTCCAGGCAAGAATACCGGAGTGTGTAGCCATTCCCTTCTGCAGGGGATCTTTCTGACCCAAGGATCAAACCTGGGTCTCCTGCATTGCTGGCAGATTCTTTAACATCTGAGCCATCAGGGAAGCCACAAACTTCTGATAAATCTAATCAATGGAAAAAGGAGACACAGTTAAAATGGAAATGGGCATAACCATCCAAACAAAAGAGATCAGCCCAGGTAAGGAAGAGTCATGATAGTTATTGAATTGTATACGACTCTGCGACCCCATGGACTGTAGCCCCTCAGACTCTTCTGTCCATGGAATTCTCCAGGCAAGAATACCGGAGTGTGTAGCCATTCCCTTCTGCAGGGGATCTTTCTGACCCAAGGATCAAACCTGGGTCTCCTGCATTGCTGGCAGATTCTTTAACATCTGAGCCATCAGGGAAGCCTTTAAACCATGTACAATTTCATACTCATACATTCAGTTCAGTTCAGTCACTCAGCTGTGTCTGACTCTTTGTGACCCCATGAAATGCAGCACACTAGGCCTCCCTGTCCATCACCAACTCCCAGAGTTCACTCAGACTCATGTCCATTGAGTCAGTGACGCCATCCAGCCATTTCATCCTCTGTCTTCCTCTTCTCCTCCTGCCCCCAATCCCTCCCAGCATCAGAGTCTTTTCCAATGAGTCAACTCTTCACATGAGGTGGCCAAGGTCCTGGAGTTTCAGCTTTAGCATCAGTCCTTCCAAAGAAATCCCAGGGCTGATCTCCTTCAGAATGGACTGGTTGGATCTCCTTGCAGTCCAAGGGACTCTCAAGAGTCTTCTCCAACACCACAGTTCAAAAGCATCAATTCTTCAGCGCTCAGCCTTCTTCACAGTCCAACTCTCACATCCATACATGACCACAGGAAAAACCATAGCCTTGACTAGATGGACCTTAGTCGGCAAAGTAATGTCTCTGCTTTTGAATATGCTATCTAGGTTGGTCATAACTTTTCTTCCAAGGAGTAAGCGTCTTTAATTTCATGGCTGCTGTCACCATCTGCAGTGATTTTGGAGCCCCCCAAAATAAAGTCTGACACTGTTTCCACTGTTTCCCCATCTATTTCCCATGAAGTGGTAAAGACATATTAATGAAAATGCCTCATTTTCTACAAATACATTGATGACCATGGACATCCAAAGACATACTTCACTTTAGGAAAAGGTCAGGCACCAAGGAAGCTCAGACAAAATGAACCAGCTTTCCTGTCCAATTGTCCTGAGAGTGAGCTCTTGACGAAATAAAAATTAATCAAATAAACAAACAGAAAGAGAAACTTCTGCCAGAAGCTTGAACAAACATGTCAAGATTAGTCTCGAAATATTATGGATGCGTCAGGGTTGCTGGATGAGAGGACATCATTTGAGAGAGGCTGCAATTTTCTTCCAAGGCACAAACCAGCTCAGCTGTTTCTGGGGCGCTGGCTCCCCACAGGGCCTCCTGGTTCATGTGCGGCCTCTTTTGCTCTGTGAGGTTTAAGACCTGAGAGCATGCTTCTAGGCAAGGCTTGTATATCCAAGCACATTTAAGTCTGGGAAGTTCCAGTTTTTAACAGTGAGCCTTCTTCTCCTGGAAAGCCCCTGAGTTGAGGACCACTGATACAATGGGCGCCTTCATGCTTTAAAGATCATGAACTTGCCCCCCAAGAAGCACTGTGCCCTGAGTCTCCCAACACCTTTGTGGATTAAAATAAAACCCAAAGGGTGTGGGAATTTCCGTGCACATTCTTTGCTCTGACATTTTCTAACTTAATCTGGGTCTTCTGTAAATATGAACAGATGTTCATAATCATAACTGCAGAGTAAGTCTTAAAGTATGTCTTTTTTAACATCTATTGCTGTAGACACCAAAACCCAATGATGGTGTTCAGATGTTACCTAAGCAGGTAGACGACTGCCCGCCACACTGTATCTGCTGGGAGAGAAACGTTAATTTGTCATTAACCATTTTTACTGAACAAAGATTAGCTCCAAAATATACAACCAGAACGGAAATCAAAGGGAGAATACGAGTTGGGGCCTTTGGATTTAAACCCTCCCTGAAAGCTCACCTCATTCCAGGCAGCCTGAGTTAAGAATCTTGGGTCTTGTTCCTTCCTCTCATTTCAGCCCAGCCAGGAGCACCGCGTGGATCCACAGGGTGTGAAACTGATAGAGGCTGTGAAGATGGAGGTCTCTCCTACAGGTGAGAGACAGACCCCCTGAACTCCTCACTGAATTAACATAAATGACCATCTGGGGTGGGGATGGGGCTTCACTCAGGCCCTTTGCTGGGTTCCAGGGTATATGAGTCAGGGTTCTCCAGGGTTCTCAATAGTGTGAATGCATGCATGTGTGTGTGTGATACAGATAAAGAGAGACTGATCTTAAGGGACTGGCTTACAAGATGATGGAGGCCACGTCCAAAATCTGCAGGACAGGCTGATAACCTTTGAACTCTACTGGATGCCTCAGATGAAGGATTATAGGTGCTCAGGGAGGGCTCCCTGGGGGAAGTGGTGTGAACCAAAGCGACAGCTAAGAGGACAGAGCACCCACCTGACTGAGGCTCTGCATGTGGAGAAGGACATGGATGGGCAGAGAGAACCGGGGACGGCACCATGGATGGTGTTTTGGCAGGAGCAAAGCTGGGGGTGGGAGGGTTAAGCATGCGATGGGCCAGGTACAACGGGGACAGTGAGCCACCTGCGCGAAGGACTCGTGAGGACCGGGAGCCTGCTGGATGGCGAGCTGCCACCCCCTGTCCCTCCACCCCTGCTCGTTCCTTTGCTCCAGGGGCTGGGAGTATGAGTTCTCCTTCCTGGCTCCCCTGGCTTTGGCATCTGACACACTGACCCACATCACAGGCAGCTGCATGTTCCATCCCAGCCGCCTCGACAGGGCCTGCCGGCTTCACGGCTGCCGTCACCAAGTCTTTCGCTTGGGCAAACAGACAGGAAACCACCCCAGCTAGAGCTCCACGCTCCCTGACCTACTGAGCCTGGCTGGCCTTCTCCACTGCAGTTTCCTCAGAGCCCAGACCCTGATCTGCAGCCCTCCCCTGGCTCTGTGTCCAGCCCAAGTGAAGTGAAAATGAAAGTGAAAGTGGCTCAGTTGTGGTTGACTCTTTGTGACCCCGCGGACTATACAGCCCATGGGATTCTCCAGGCCAGGATACTGGAGTGGGTAGCCTATCCCTTACTCCAAAGGATCTTCCAACCAGGAACTGAACTGGGATCTCCTGCACTGCACCTCCCGGTGGCTCAGATGGTAAAGTGTCTGCCTGCCATGCGGGAGACCCGGCTTCGATCCCTGGGTTGGGAAGCTCCCCTGGAGAAGGAAATGGCAACCCACTCCAGTATTCTTGCCTGGAGAATCCCACAGACAGAGGAGCATGGTAGGCTACCGTTCATGGGCTCGCAAAGAGTCGGACACAACTGAGTGACTTCACTTCACTCCTGCATTGCAGGCAGATTCTTTACCAAATGAGCTGTCAGGGGAGCCTAGCCCAAGGCAGAGGATTTAGCGGCTCTGGCTGCTTGCAGGCTGCCTTCCCAGGCATATCTGCCCATCCCCACCCCTGGACCTCTCATGGCTCCTGCCCTGGGGTCTGCAGACTGGGCACCGAGGTGGAGAAGGTGGCTCATGGTGGGATGGGAAAGATTTTAAAAGGTGAAGGGAGGAAATTAAGGAAGAGAACACAGCAAAGTGAGCGAGGTATGTGTAGGGACCAGGAGTCAGCCACTCCTTTATTCAATCCACAAACTCTCTTGAGTAAGTGCTGAGGCCAGGCTGACCACAGGAAGGATAGTGCATCACCAGACTCTGAGCGGTGGCAAAATAAAGCCGGGGCTTCCTTGAGGGACCGCTCTCCCCTTAGTTGTTCCCCAGACACATGTCCACTTCTGTGTGTCCAACATGGACCTCATCGTGCTTACCTCCTCTTTTGGGTTCCCTGTCCCCATGAATGTCACCACAGAAACCCAACTGCTGAAGCCAAAAATGTAGGTGCTGTTCCTGACTTCTCTCTCCCTCGCTCCTGGCATCCAGCCCTTTGGTCTGTCCTGTGGAGTTGCCCTTCTGAATAGCTCCACATGTGTCCACCGCTCTTGATTTCCCTTTGCACGTGCGTCCACTGCAAATAAGTGGCAAAATAAAGCCGGGGCTTCCTTGAGGGACCGCTCTCCCCTTAGTTGTTCCCCAGACACACGTCCACTTCTGTGTGTCCAACATGGACCTCATCGAGCTTACCTCCTCTTTTGGGTTCCCTGTCCCCATGAATGTCACCACAGAAACCCAACTGCTGAAGCCAAAAATGTAGGTGCTGTTCCTGACTTCTCTCTCCCTCGCTCCTGGCATCCAGCCCTTTGGTCTGTCCTGTGGAGTTGCCCTTCTGAATAGCTCCACATGTGTCCACCGCTCTTGATTTCCCTTTGCACGTGCGTCCACTGCAAATATCACTCATAAATGCAGAAGGACAGGAACAATGCCAATGCCCACAAACAGGTGAACAAACGAACGCAGTGTGTCAGATCCACACAATAGAATATTACCCATGAAAAGGGAGAAAAGTACGGGCACGCGCTTCAACATGGATGGGCCTCGAAAACACTGTGCTAAGTTAACAAAGTCAGACGCCAAAGGTCACATATTACATATTCTGTAAATACGAAATATCGAGACAAAAGCATATTAGTGGTTGCCAAGGGCAGGGGAAAGGGGAGGATGAGAAGTGACTGCTTAATGGGTACAGGGTTTCCCTTTGGGGTGATGAAACGTTTTGAAACTAGATGGAAGTGAAGATTGGACTATACTGTGGATGTGCTTAACAACCTTTAAAATGGTGAAGGAAATTCCCTGGCGGTCCAGTGGCTAAGACTTTGCCTTCCAATGCCAGGGGTGCAGGTTCAATCCCTGGTGGGGAAGATAAGATCCCACATGCCTCAAGGCCAAAACACCCAGACTAAACAGTCGGACATGACTGAGTGACTTTCCCATTCCATTCCATTCCATTCCATTCCATAAAACAGAAGCAATATTGTATGTAACAAATTCAATAGCGACTTTGAAGGAAATGGTCCACATTAAAAAAATCTTTTTAAAAGGTGGTGAATTTCATGTCCTGTGAATTTTACCTTGGTCAAAACAGGCAGGAATAAGGTGGGTCAGCCCGAAGTGTCTGGTGATCTCGGTCTTCCCATCCTGCCCCTCACGCAGGACCCCTCCAGCCCAGGTCTTTCACGTCACCCACAGAGCCCCCATCATCTTGTCGTCTTTGTCCCTTGCAGCCCTTTCCTGTGTGTGTGTGGCAGGGCCGGGGTGGGGGGACTGCCTCACATTTTGAATCCTCCATTTCTCTGGGTCTGCTCATCAGAATTTGGCCGGAACTCTTGCCCTAGGTACCAATTACTTCTGCCAGAGGTGTGTGAATATTTATGATTGCTCATATGCTTCCTGTTTACCATGTCAGCAGCACTGTTAGCATTTGTGCTGATAATAAAAACTCAATTTATAATAAAAACAAGCATTTTGTGGTGGAATTGGGTTTTAAGGATCCTATAAAGGCTTTGTGGAAGATTTATTTGAGCCTTGTAAATGTCTTGCCCCAGGGTGAGACTTCAGAGCCTTCAAACAGTTCATTTTGAAGGATTTGGTTATTAGAAAACTTTCATAGTGTCTTTAATTTAATGGAAGAAGAATAACAAACTGAAAGGCTTCCAACAATAATGGATCCCTGAAAACTGGAAGGTCTTCCTACCCTCAATAGGCTCAGTGGTGGGAGACCTGGGTAGCTAGGAGCTGGGAGACCTGGGTGCTAGGTTATTCAAAGGCTAAGTAATTGTAGATAAGTTTCTTCTCCTCTCTGGGCCTCACTTTCTCTTCTGAACTGTCTGGGGATTGAAATTTTATGTAATGAGAACTTTTGATCCCATAACACTTTCGCCTGCATGCTCAGTCGTGTCTGACTCTGTGCAACCCCATGGACTGTAGCCCGCCAGGTCCCTCTGTCCATGAACGCTTTCAGGCGAGAATACTAAAGTGGGTCGCCATTTCCCCCTCCAGGAGATCTTCCAGCCGGGGACTGAGCCGAGTCTCCTGCATTGGCAGGCAGATTCTTTACTACTGCACCACTTGGGGAACCCTTTGATCCCATAATCCCATTCTAAGGAAGTTTTCCTAAAAGTGAAAGTGAAGTCGCTCAGTCGTGTCCGACCCTCAGCGACCCCACGGACTGCAGCCTACCAGACTCCTCCACCCATGGGATTTTCCAGGCAGAAGTACTGGAGTGGGATGCCACTGCCTTCTCCACTAATCCAAATTACAAATTTTCCTGAGGGGGGAAAAATTCAACCAGGGCAGAGAGTTATATGACTAAAATTCAACACAGTACCGTCAACACAGTACCGTCTATACAGACAAGAAAGCAGAAGTTACAAAAAAAAAACCACCCAGAAATGGAAGTAGCTAATTGAATTATGGAGAGAGAGAATCTCTCAATTTATGGGAGAATAATAAGCTGACAATAAAAAATAGTAATTGCCATATATCGGTCCCCTCCCTAAACCCCAACCCAACACCACCAAGCCTGGGATGATGCTCATTAAAAAGAAACAATGGTTATTGGCAGATGTTGGGATTATGGTTGATTTCTTTTTCCTTCATACTTTTTGTGTATTTTTCAAATTATCTGTCACAAACATTTATTACTTTTATAATGAGAAAAAAACAAATGTCACTGAGGTGGCAATTAATTTCATAAAGAATATGTGACAAAGAAGAAAATGCTTTAGTTATAATGTGAAATGAGAAGGAAATAGAACATGAATGAATATTCAGATTGCAACTGAGTTGAAATGGTAACAGGTCAAATCCCTGAAAACCACGTTGCATAATTATCAATTCATCTAATAACCAATTCTCTGAAAATTCACCCATATGCCTGTAGGTGTTTTAATATCTATTCAATTATCATATTCTTTTTCATTTTATCATCTTTTGACATGTTAAGTATTTGTTATCTAATTGTCTAAGGGTACTTCTGATAATTTCATTTCTAAGAGTTATTTTAAACATTTGAACCATCCCTTGATTATGGGATTGTTTTTATCCTTGTGTGTGTAATCTACTTTTAAATAATTTAAGGACTTGTTAGGATGTTTGTTAAAAATCCTTTCTTCAAAATTTAATATTTCAAATGCACTTTTCAATGGTACCCAAGGCACTAAGTACAATCAATTATGAAGCCTCCTTTTGACTTGATCCTTCACTAGAATCCCATCACCAAGGTTGTGGATCAAGAAAGATATGAATGTCTTAAAAGATAGAACTATCACTTATGAAATGCTGACGATTTAATCAGTGTAAACTGTCAAAAAGATGGAAAGGAAGAATAAGATATCCAAATGGATTTAACACATCATCAAAAGGTGGGTGAATTCATCTTAGAGAATGGCTGTAATAAATACATAGAACACAAGGGAAATTGAAACAATAATACTGTGGTAAAGTGATGGAATTTTGGTGTTTTTATTGAGAATTTCTAAACCTGTTCAACAAAGTGCCATCTACAAAGGCAAAAAAGTGAAAGCTAAAAAACAAAACAAAACACCCATGAATTGGAAGTAACTGATAGAATTATAGAACAATATATGACAGAATAACAAGCTGACAATAAAAAAAAAAAGTAATTTCCGTGTATAGATCCCTACCCCTACCCCAAGCCAGTTATCACCAAGGCTGGAATCATGTGGATTAAAACCAAACAATGATTTTTCTTTTCTCCCTCCCTCTCTGAGAGAAAGCATCTCAGTATCTTATTCTAATTTTTCTCTCAGCCATATGATTTCATTGAAAAGATACTGATGATTAGAACTTTTGTGTGGCAAGTTTTGTGTTCCCTTGTCATTTCTTGTGTGAAAGGAAAGAGGTCCATTGTCATTCATTGTCTTTGTAACTTGGACATTCTTGTACTGCTGAGCCAGATGATGGGTACAGGTAATGCGACTTTTGGAAGGGCTGCAACAAAGCTGAATTGCCTTGCAAGAAAGGGAAAGGGGTTAAGGGTCCAGCAGCTGGGGAGCTAGAGTCCAGTGCTGAGAAGACTGAGAGGGAAGGAAAGGGTCCAGGAAGGAAGCAGGCCTTCCTAGTTGATCAGGACACTGGAGAGGGGTTGAGGAGGGTCTGTGGGATTTGTTAAGCTGTTAGCAGCAGAGCGCACAGCAAACACTGCCGCATCCTACCTCGATATCAGCAACGTTCATTTGTCTCACAAATCCTCTGGGGTAAGTGGAATTTCTAACGAAAAATCTTGAACTTTTGGATTTCACCTCAAGACTGGCCCAGTGCAAAACTCAGGGCTTGCCATAAACAGCAACCTGTGTGTGTACTGTGTGTGTGCTCAGCTGCTCAGTTCTGTTGTGTCTATTTGAACATCTGCGTGTGAATATACCAGAAAAGCAGAAAGGAGGGAAGAAATGGGGAGAAAGAGAAAAGAAAGATTTTTATAAGAAAAGCTGTATACAGTCCATGCTAGTTTAAAATTGAAAGTATTCCATTTAATTATACTTGAATTTAACCACAGAGAAATAAATGGGATGGAATTTATCAGATAAACATTTCTTCAAAAATGGTGAGATTTATTGCTAAAGATTCCTCTAAAGAGATTAAAGGTATGAAAAACTTTAAGTGGTCAGAACCTTTGTTATTTTCTTTTAATTAAATCAGATAGTCATCTGCTATTAATTTGTTTATTTGATCCCTGGTTTTTGGAATTACACTTTTTTTTCTTTCTTGCCTTTATTCTGTAAAGTTTTCTACATATTGTTCTCCCCTTTGCTCCTACTGATTAGGATGCATAGATTTTATTTATATTCCTTTAGTGGCAACATTTTAAAACTTAATGTGTATATTTAATATCTGATTTCTCTAATACAATCTGAAATTATTCAGTATCTCTACTCATCTTTTGAGAAAGTCAAGGATGTTTGCACACTTTTTCACATTGATTTGTCAGTCTCCTTATTATTACAGTCTAGGTCCTTATTTTCACTTCTCTGTTTAAATACAAGACATGATGTGATGATTATTATACAGTCAATAATTAAATTTGCTAACCTATTTTACCAGTTTCTATGTTCATCATTTTCTTTGAATTCTCCTCTTTGATTCCAGACTTCTTCCTGATGCAAAAGTCAATGGGTAGTAGTAAACAGCACTTATGGGGAAAACATTTGTATTTTGCCCTTCTTCTGGAATGACAGTTTAGCTGAGTATAGAAATCTAGGGGTTGGTAGATATTTCCCTCAGTGCTGTGTGAGCTTTGAGCTAAGTCAAATAAAGGCAGTCTTTTAAGTGGACTCTTTTGAGCAACCACTAGACAGGTTAAATGACGACAGTCCTCTGGGATATGAAGAAGCTTCAACCCTGTTCCTCTGCCCTGCTGGCTTCAGGCTGCTGGTGTTTACTGCGACCATAGGCTGTTGATTTTCATGGTTACTGTGCGCTGCAGAGTGTGAGATGGGACTAGGGCAAATTAAAGTGCCACAGCCCTAGCTCTTCTTAGCAAGAGTAAGATGTTTCTCTTGGAGAAATGATCCTCAGAGTGCTATAAGCCTTTAATTAACTTTCAGACTTCTGAAAAAGTTGATTTTGAAAATGTTTATTAGTTTTCTCATTGCTTTTATGGAAAACTTTTGGAAGCCATTACTCTGCCATTTTTCACTGATATCACTTTTTCATGCATTTTTAAAATTTTTGATTTCCAGACTGATCTTGAATAAATCACTTTCTCTCTCTTAGCACTCCTCCCTGCCTCATAGATGTGTGACTGTCTCCATCCTACCTCTTGAGACCCTTAGTTCAGAACCAGCTCCTTATATCAGCAGCCTGGGGCTCTAGCCCAGCAATAAATATTTCAGATGTTTCCACTGAGTCAGCAGCTTGACTGAGGGAGGTCCTGGTTGTAAGCCTCTGTTCTCCCTGCTTTCTTGAGCTTGCCATTTCATGTGAAATGTAACCCTTGGAAGTTGACACAGACTTTTTCAGCTTCCTTTCAAGAGTAGAAAGTACCCCTTCAAACTCCTGATGTGGGGCAAAGAGCCTGGCTCTGGTACCAACCCCCCCCCCCATATTGGAGGTAGTTACTTTCTCTTATATTCTAGGATCCAAATTATGCCCCATCCCCAGTTTGTTTCCCAGCCTTGAACCCTGGATGCTCACTGTGACATCTCTCTCTTCCTGCTAGTCCATGGAGATGTCACTCTTGATTCTGAACAGGGTTATGTCTCCACATTTTCTCTCTCGTTGTTCAGTCACTAAGTCATGTCCGTCTCTGTGACCCCATGGACTGCAGCACACCAGGCTTCCTTGTCTTTCACTGTCTCCTGGAGTTTTCTCAGATTCACGTCCACTGAGTTGGTGATGCTATCTAACCATCTCATCTTCTGAGCCCCTTCTCCTCTTGCCTTCAATCTTTCCCAGCATCAGGGTCTTTCCCAGTGAGTTGGCTCTTCGTATTAGGTGGTCAAAGCATTGGAACTTCAGTTTCAGCATCAGTCCTTTCAACGAATATTCAGGATTGATTTCCCTTAGGATTTCCTTTAGGATTCTCTCTTATATTTTACTTATTGTTGCCCTGTGTTTGGACTGAGAGAATTGGAGGTGGTTGGATAGATAAGGCATAAGTGAACAATGTCATCTTGACTCAACAGTGTGTAAGAGCTGCCATCTCTTACAATTTTAAACTATTTTCAATCTGAGAGAGTACCTATTGACCCTCTGCCTTGATATACAAGGAGATTAGCCTAAAATGATTTTTTAAAAAAATACATACCAATGGTGTGCCGAACACTGCCGGCAGTACTCATGAGTCTATTTCTCTGACAAAACTGCTGCTGCTGCTTTCAAAAACCAATCTGCCAAGCATATATCTTGATTTTGCTTTCTAGGAAAACACAGAAATAAGGCACCAATCATCATAACAAGGAATTTTTCCTTTTCTTTTGTCAGGCATGTTTTATGAGAGTAAAGAAGTGGCTCTGTGGAGGATAGCAATAATTCCCAGGAAAACTATGATTCCATCCAGTTATATTTGTAAGCATATGTACAAACCTGGATGAAAAAACTATAATATCCAATTGGATAAAACTCCACTAACTAGAAGTTTAAGGAACATATTAGCCTGACCCAATTTGACTCAATTTTACCAAATGTCTACAAGATCCAATTTGTAATCCTAGGCATTGTGTGAATTACAGAAGTGAATAAATACCACTTTTGTACTCCAGGAGAGGGAGAGGAAAACTTGATAACTTGAGGGCATGCACTGTGATCTATGCTTATAACTCTCACTGAAGTTATTTCTGAGTTCAAGTCCAAGGATCAGGTGCTGCTGATGACACCTGAATATTTGAGAAAAACTTCACCATATTGTCTAAGGCCCAATGGTGCAGAAACCATTAATGGCTTTATTTGAAAATTTCCCATTGGTTTTATGGATCAACTCAATGTTCCAGACATGGAAATATTAATAAGCAATTGATTAGGTACATTCTTAGGGGTACAGAAATTCAGTTATTTTAATGGTGCTATCTAGAGAGGCTGCAGGCAGAATTCCAGGAAAACCTGTAAGGTTTGGACCCTGCCAGCCTCTTTTTCCTCTCTGCACTCTTTCTCCACCTCAAACTTAACCCCAGACATACCCAGGTACTTTCAGGGGTCCCTCTAGCTTTCATTGGTGTATCTACAGTGTTCTCTCTACCTGGAAACGTATCTTTGCCCTTTCCTCTTCCAGGAAGAGCCTCCTCCCAGAGAACAACGAAAGGCACCAGTGTTGACTGAAGTCTTTCTGGCAGTGTACAAAGAGACCAGATCACGGCAGTTTCCACAGTGGTTAATAAGTGAAAGTCCCTCAGTCATGTCCGACTCTTTGCGACCCCATGGACTGTCCATGGAATTCTCCAGGTCAGAATACTGGAGTGGGTAGCCTTTCCCTTCTCCAGAAGGGCTAATAAGGGGCTCTGCTTTACAAAGTTGCCTGTGGTATTGATTCCTTCTAGATTATTCTGCATCCTGAGGACACAGCTTTTGTCCCCATGATACAAGATGACTCACTATTGATCACTGTTATGTGAGGAAAGGCTCCCAGGAAGAAGGGCAGGGATGAGGCCCCCTACATGGAAAGGACTAGAGAAGGAAATGCCGACCCCCTCCAGTATTCTTGCCTGCAGAATAGCATGGACGGAAGAGCCTGGCGGGCTAATGTTCACGGGGTCACAGAGAATTGGACACGACAGAGTGACTAGGCACACACGGAAAGGACAGATGAGCAGCAAGAGCAGAGCTCCCTGTTTTAAGGGTCTGAGCTAGAAGTTGCACACCTGACTTTTATTCACATCCTCTTAGCCAGAACTGAGTGACATAATCATACTGAGCTGCAAGGGAGGTGGGCAAGTGTCATCCTCATTCAGGGAAGCCTCTATTATCATGAGACAGAAAGAGAGGACTGATATTGGGAATGACAGGCTGTGGATGAAGGCTGTGAGAACAGAAAGACCCTGGTGGATGAAGATGGAAGCTTGACTACTCACTCCAGAGAGGTTACATCAAAGATGGACAAAAGGCAAGAAATGTTGAAAAAATAGGAGCCAGGTTACATTGAACTGGAAAGTGTTTGTATATCCATACTTTTACTCATGTAAATCTTCCCATCCAAAATGTCCTAATATTTCTTTCCTCACCTCTGGAGGCCCAATTTATGCTTGTTCTCCCCATAGAAGCCTCTACTTGAAGCCTGAATCTCAGATGTATATGGAGACCCTCCTCTCTGGTCTACTAACTGAACTAAAATGACATTAGTAATCTTTTATGGATGCCTATGATAGACAGATGCTTTATACACATATCTCATTTTTCCCCCCACAATTCCCTTAGTGGACTTTTAGGGGTTCAACAAGAAACATTTACCTCTTTCCCTTCCAAAATGAGGACCAATTGAGAAACAAGAGCCGGGAGAGAGGCCAATGAAGACAAATGTTAGGTTTTTACTGATAAACTGGAGAATGTGTCTTTATCTCCATACCTCTGATCAAAGAACTTGCTAAAAATCTTCCCTGCACCCTCACACCCCTTTTTAGTTTAGAGTTGGAACAGCTCACCCGTGTTCAGTTCAGTCGCTCAGTCATGTCTGACTCTGTGTGACCCCATGAATCACAGCACACCAGGCCTCCCTGTTCATCACCAACTCCCGGAGTTCACCCAGACTCATGTCCATCGAGTCAGTGATGCCATCCAGCCATCTCATCCTCTGTCGTCCCCTTCTCCTCCTGCCCCCAATCCCTCCCAGCATCAAAGTCTTTTCCAATGAGTCAACTCTTCGCATGAGGTGGCCAAAGTACTGGAGTTTCAGCTTTAGCATCATTCCTTCCAAAGAAATCCCAGGGCTGATCTCCTTCAGAATAGACTGGTTGGATATTGCAGTCCAAGGGACTCTCAAGAGTCTTCTCCAACA
>SJYC01043206.1:0-13762 GCA_006408675.1 Madoqua kirkii
TTGCAGTCCAAGGGACTCTCAAGAGTCTTCTCCAACACCACAGTTCAAACACATCAATTCTTCAGTGCTCAGCCTTCTTCACAGTCCAACTCTCACATCCATACATGACCACAGGAAAAACCATAGCCTTGACTAGACAAACCTTAGTCGGCAAAGTAATGTCTCTGCTTTTGAACATACTATCTAGGTTGGTCATAACTTTTCTTCCAAGGAGTAAGCGTCTTTAATTTCATGGCTGCAGTCACCATCTGCAGTGATTTTGGAGCCCCCAAATAAAGTCTGACACTGTTTCCTCTGTTTCCCCGTCTATTTCCCATGAAGTGATGGGACTGGATGCCATGATCTTCGTTTTCTGAATGTTGAGCTTTAAGCCAGCTTTTTCACTCTCCACTTTCACTTTCAGAGTCACCTATTTACTCAGCACTTCTGCCTCACACTGGTGTGGAGCAGGGAGACAATAAAAGAAACAGCTTCAGTCCTGCAGCCTTTTTAATAAATTAGGTCCACCCACTGAGAACCTAGTCCAGAGGCTGTTAGTCCATAATCATTGACTCCTTCCTCCCCTGGAGAGGAAGAGGGGTGCCAAAAATGTTACTCCCTTGGCATTCTGTCCACGTGGAAACGCGGTGGGAGGAACAAAGGTTCTGTCGTAACAATTCCTAACCAGAAACGTTGTTTTGTCCACATTACAGACCAGGAAGCCAGTGCTGGGAGAAGTCCCACGGCTTGCTAGGGACACTATCTGTTAGATGGCAGAGTATTTTGGAACCAAGTCCAGTTCCAGACTCAGACTTTAGTCACTAGCTTCAGCAGCTTGTAAGGTCTTTGAGGGAAACATTACAGTAAATACCTCCACGTTTCCAGCAGCGCCTACAAAGTATTTATTAAAAGACTCATGGCAGGGTTTAGTGTAAAGGCATGGTGGTTTTAGCCTAGTTTGTTGCTTCTTTGTCTCATTTTCAGCCAAGTTTCTTGACCAGGACAATCTCCAGGAGCAGGAACCAGTAATGCTGCCTGGGGACCTTTTAGACTCTGGTTGTTCCTTTGTTGGGTTTATAGTTGGAAGCACTTCGTGGTACTTTTTCAAAATCCACTTTCTCCCTTAAGCCTCCTACTGCCCCTGAGAAAAGAAAGATAGAGTGGGAAAGGGATCCGCCTAAGGTCAGAGAGGGATTAAGGACCACACGGAGTCCAGGCTTGTGGTGTAGTTGGTAACCCTTCAAACGAACATCCTTAAGTATTTGGCCAAAATCTATTTTAAGAAGGGGAGAGAGACCTGCTTCATATTAATAGAAATTGTAAAGAAAAAGAAAATTACTTACTATTTGTAAGTGGTCTCAACATCCTGAAAAATGCCTGCCAAACTTCCAAATATTCTCTGTTTCTGTGTGGCTCTTATACTCTCCTCAACTTTTCTCTTGTGATTTGCTAAACTGTAAAACTTTTTGGTAGGTATATTAGAGGCTTTTATATTTAGATAATGAAATGAACTATTTGCTTCCTTAAAAAGCCCAACTATGTGGAAAAGACTTTCACAGAATTGTAGGCCACTGTGACCAGTCCACTGAAGACAGGGCTGTGCTTAGGTGGGACATTTTATTTTTATTTTCCACTGGAGGGCGCTGTCTACTTTGGTGGAACCATGTTTCATCTCACCAATTGATTCCAGCGATCCTTTAACTTCCCTCACGGATTTCTGCCCTGGGCAGTTGCCCAGTCCTTAATCTGGCTTTTTCTGAAATCCCACAGGGCAGCAGTGCCAGGGTTTAGATGAGATTCCAGTCTATCCTACTTGGTTAGCTGTGCCCTCAGACTTCTCATGGCCTGATAAAAATGCCAAGACTCGCCCCATATTCATCTATGACATGCCCCCATGCTACGTAGGATTGAGTTTTCATGATTTTACATCCTCTGACTTTGCAAAACTGTAAACTAGACATCTCTCACCTGCTTTCTGGGTCATAATTTCTAACTTCCGCCTTGGCAGCATGATTTCTCAAGTTATTGGCGTGTGGCTTTAGAGTATGGTTTCTCCAGCTCCAGAAACCAGCTATGGTTTCTTCTAACGTGCAAACGAATCACCTGGGCATCTCATGAAAACACAGAATCTAATTCTGCAGGTTTGGGGAGTGGAGCCTAAGGTTCTATATTTTAAACAAGTTCTAAGCAATGTCTTTGTAGACATTTCACATTTCAAATGGCGTGACTTTATCTGCTGTTTCACCCAGGAGTTTCCCCACTCCGTTTTGCATGTGGGGGTATAGTCAGAGAAACATCTCTGACTATGTTGGTCGACATGTCTTTAGACGTTTGCCTCTTACTTAGTTTTTATAAGTTGTTTCTGCAGGGCCCCTTTCCCTGTCTGTGTTGCATCTCATCTCTTTCTTTTCCCTGGTTGGATAACTCTGAGGCAGTGTGCTGATGCCTGTGTCGGTCACATCTGTCTTCCGAGCTGTCTTTCACTGTCATAAAAAGTAATTTCATTTTCTTTGATCTCCTTTTTCATTGAGAACTTGAATCAAAGTACAGTGAGTGATATAATAATGGTAATAAGAGGCCTCAACATGTGCATACAGCGCTTTAAGACCCATAAGACAGTACAGGTAGAGGCCATGGGCCAGGGCATCAGAGTCTGCCTGCCTACATTCAAATCCTGCCTTTGCTACTTTCTAGCTGGGTGGCCTTGGGTGAGTTACTTAACCTCTCTGTGCTTCAATTTCCTCGTTTGCAAAATGTGGCTAATTTTGCTTCATAATGTCTTTGTGAAGATTAAATGAGATCATGTTTGTGTAGTGAGGTGCTTAGACTAGGCCCAACACATACTAGGCACTCTGTAATCGACAATGTTATAATTCCTCAGTCCTGTGGTGAAGTTAAGGAACCAGAGGCCTACTAAGGAGAAATGACTTGCATTCAAGTCCCACAGGGAGAGACTGAGGGCACACTGGACCCGGTCTTACTCCAACTCCAGTGCTCAGAGCACCCCCTCTACACTTCCAAATGTGGAGTTTTATTGCCGCCAATTCACAGCCCTGAGTGTGACTGTTTTCCCAGAATCCTGCTGATCTTTTGTTCTCTCTTTCTTAAAACGGAGCATTTCCAGCTGGGGTGATTCATGGATCTGGGACCGCATGGCTCCCATTAACTTCGAGGAAAGTCATAAGGAAAAACCCACATCAATCAAGCCTCCAAATTACTCATCCATCCTTACAGGTGACGCATGGATTAAGATGAACAAGGGGTGACGCCTGTATCATACAATAACTATTTAGATTTATGAAAATCACATCAGAGCTTACACCAAGTTCCAAAGCTGAAGCTTGTTGTGTTTTCACAGCAAGGAACCTGGGCATCTCATGAAAACACAGAATCTAATTCTGCAGGTTTGGGGAGTGGAGCCTAAGGTTCTATATTTTAAACAAGTTCTAAGCAATGTCTTTGTAGACATTTCACATTTCAAGTGGCGTGACTTTATCTGCTGTTTCACCCAGGAGTTTCCCCACTCCGTTTTGCATGTGGGGGTATAGTCAGAGAAACATCTCTGACTATGTTGGTCGACATGTCTTTAGACGTTTGCCTCTTACTTAGTTTTTATAAGTTGTTTCTGCAGGGCCCCTTTCCCTGTCTGTGTTGCATCTCATCTCTTTCTTTTTCCCTGGTTGGATAACTCTGAGGCAGTGTGCTGATGCCTGTGTCGGTCACATCTGTCTTCCGAGCTGTCTTTCACTGTCATAAAAAGTAATTTCATTTTCTTTGATCTCCTTTTTCATTGAGAACTTGAATCAAAGTACAGTGAGTGATATAATAATGGTAATAAGAGGCCTCAACATGTGCATACAGCGCTTTAAGACCCATAAGACAGTACAGGTAGAGGCCATGGGCCAGGGCATCAGAGTCTGCCTGCCTACATTCAAATCCTGCCTTTGCTACTTTCTAGCTGGGTGGCCTTGGGTGAGTTACTTAACCTCTCTGTGCTTCAATTTCCTCGTTTGCAAAATGTGGCTAATTTTGCTTCATAATGTCTTTGTGAAGATTAAATGAGATCATGTTTGTGTAGTGAGGTGCTTAGACTAGGCCCAACACATACTAGGCACTCTGTAATCGACAATGTTATAATTCCTCAGTCCTGTGGTGAAGTTAAGGAACCAGAGGCCTACTAAGGAGAAATGACTTGCATTCAAGTCCCACAGGGAGAGACTGAGGGCACACTGGACCCGGTCTTACTCCAACTCCAGTGCTCAGAGCACCCCCTCTACACTTCCAAATGTGGAGTTTTATTGCCGCCAATTCACAGCCCTGAGTGTGACTGTTTTCCCAGAATCCTGCTGATCTTTTGTTCTCTCTTTCTTAAAACGGAGCATTTCCAGCTGGGGTGATTCATGGATCTGGGACCGCATGGCTCCCATTAACTTCGAGGAAAGTCATAAGGAAAAACCCACATCAATCAAGCCTCCAAATTACTCATCCATCCTTACAGGTGACGCATGGATTAAGATGAACAAGGGGTGACGCCTGTATCATACAATAACTATTTAGATTTATGAAAATCACATCAGAGCTTACACCAAGTTCCAAAGCTGAAGCTTGTTGTGTTTTCACAGCAAGGCTGAACTTCAGGGATAAAAGACAGGATGTCACAATAGAGAAGTCCAAGGGGCTGGGACCCCCCAGCTTTGCAACTTACTAGATTCATGATGTTGAGCAAGTCTTTTAACCCCTTTGACTCTGTTTTATCATTTTATTATTCATCCTTGCAACAAGCTAAGGAGTTAGTTATTATCACCATTTTACCAATGTGGAAACTGAGGCATATAGAGTTAAGTGACGTGCCCAAGTTAAGTGACTACCGGGAGATAGAGCACAGCTTAGAATCCTTATATTTGAGTCCAGAAGCCTAGGTCCTTGCACCACTCTATCTCATAAATGAGAAGACAGCTCTAAAAGCAACAGGCACCGAGTAGGTGCTTAATGAGCCTTTGTTGACTCTGAACCTTGAGGACAAAACTCACGTCTTATCAACCTTTTATTCTCTATAGTATCTCTGTACCTAATAGGTTCTCAGTTAATAAGAGTTGTGTTGCATTATTTCCCCCTGGAAATGGCTCTGTTTTTATTTAATGATTTGCTTAGATGCATTTTAATATGCAGACCACAATGCTTCTTGTACAATATCTTCTGGACTGCGAGGCGCGGGCATTCATTATTTTATGAGATGCATATGTCATGCATAGCACAAGCCCTTTTCTTAAACCAACACAACATGCAAATAGAAATTTCATGTAAAATCACATTCAGACAGTCTCAAAGTAGAAACAGATGTCTGAAAAATATGAACGCCAGGCTTATTAAATATTTTATCATCAAATATTTCATACATTTCAAAAATGTCATCTGTGAAAACACAGAAATACCGCCTCAGGAGAACCAAAATATTTAATCACTTTCAAGAAATTCTTAAAAATAAGTCTTCACCTCAGAACTATTCCAGGCAGAGAACAAATTTCCAGGTGCTGCAAGCTATATTTATTATATTTTCATCAAAATCAGTAACCTAGTTGAAGGAGATACAGTAATCAGTAAGGTCATTATTAGGTAAGATAATGACTTCTGAATGAATTCTCTCATTAATCTCATTACAAAATGGTAATGGTACCTGACTAATCATGCTGGAGGGGAGAGCTGTGTTGAATCAGAGTGAAATTAAGGCTGTAATCACAGAGCTGCTCTCGCCATCCCTTCATGAAATTCTTACTCGGGGCTTGGGGACTGTCTTGAAGTACCTCTGACCAGCTGGACTACTGATCTGGAGGCCTGGGCACCTGAGATGGCCAGGGGGCGGGGGAAGAGCCTTGGGCAGCAACAGTCGTGAGAACTGGTCCTTTTCCTGCTTCTGTCTTCTACTTCCTGTGTGACCTTGGACAGATCACATCTGGCTCTGGGCTCCATTTCCAGTTTCCCTGACTTAGTCTTCCGCTTTCACCCTAGTCCCTTAGACACATAAGGCAGATCACATCATGTCCAGGACGGTTGCCCATCTCACCTCGAGAAGGTTCCAGATCCTTCCATGGACCACACACCCTGCATGATCAGTCCCCGTTGCCTTTCTGACCCTGTCTCCCACCATCCTCCTTGTCACTTGTTTCATTTCCGTCACACTGATCTTGCTGTGCCCTCTTGCTGTGTCTGGATCATCCCCAACCCCGCTCCATGTATCCAAATGACTCACCCACTCGTCTCCTCCCAGTCTGTGCTCCAGTGTCATCCTCCCAATTATGCCTGCCCAGATCACCACAGTCTCTGCACTGGCACACCAGTCTACAGCTTCCACACCCTTATTGCCTTCCAGTGCACACTGCAAGGTATTAGGTTCTTGTCTGACTTCCTACTCCTCTCCCCCCACTGAAATGTAAATCCCACAAGGGCTAGGATCTCTGTACACTCGTAGGTATGCCTAGCCACAGCAGATGTGCAATAACTGATGAGCATGGTATTTCTCACACGCTTGTGGGACTCTCAGAGGGTGCGTGAGATGATGACCAAGGATGACGAAGAGTATACTCACTGCTGTGGGACCCCTCTAGTGGGGAGGCTGGCTTTGCTTTTCCAAACCACATCGAGCCCCTTTCTGTCTATGAGGACTCACTTGGGCATGCACATGCTGGGTGGCAGTGTCTGGAGTCAGAGGGACCTCAGTAGCCAGGGGAGATGGGTCAAGATGAGAAGATGTGGAATTGACGAGAGTTGAAAGGGAGGCTCTGTCTTGAGTTCCAGCCCTCTGTCCTGAGGTCCAGGGTCAGGGTGTTGGGGCTCCACAGAGGCAGGCATGCAAAGACCTCAGGGGTTTTAGCAGATGGGCAATCTGGATGTTTTAACAGGCTCCTCACGACTGAAGTAGGGCAGGTGGCAGTCTCACAATAACCTCGCTGGTCGAACCATGTGGAAACAGGTCAGGCTCTGATCTCTCTCTTTGTTCACACTCGTGCCAAAGAAAGACTCTGGATCCTGCTGAGTGCTCATGGATGCTTAGTGAGTGTATAAAGAACTCTGAATTGAGGCTTGAATATGTTTGTTTCTGTGTGCCCTGTTTAGGGAGTGGGCAGCAATAAGAAACTGTCCAGTACTAGCAAGGAGGCTGGAAACCATATAACTTGAGGGATAAGTTAAAAAAAAAAATCCATGTTTAATCTAAACAGAAGGCTGGATGAAAATAAGCCCAGTCTCCATAACTGCAGGACCAGCATGTAAAAGCTGAGTTACTTTTTAAATTTTCTGTGACTTTAGCGTAGAGATAGGAGATAACTGGCCCAAGGGCTATCATACCCCCTCTCAAGTTCACAGCAACATCACTGATCACAGACGACCCACCTGTAGAGCCAGACCAAGTCTCAGAATCCTTCTCAGCACAGTGCCTCCAACTGTCCCCACCCACTGAATGGAGCTGACACTTGAGATAAAACATAATCGTGGGGACTTCCCTGCTGGTGCAGTAGATAAGAATCTGCCTGCCAATGTGGGGGACACGGCTTCAATCGTCAGTCCGGGAAGATTCCACATGCCTTGGAGCAAGTAAGTCCATGCGCCCCAACTACAGAGCCTGTGTGCTGCAAATACTGGAGCCCGGGCATTCTAGAGCCTGCACTCCACAACGGGAGAAGACGCTGCTGTGAGGAGCCGGAGCATCGCAGTGAGCAGCGCTTGCTTGCCGCAACTAGAGGAAGCCCAAGTAAAGAGTAAGGAAGACCCAGCACAGCCCCAAATAGATAAATACATTTTTTTAAAGCAGAATTTCCTTTAAAAAGTCATACTTGTAAAACTGTCTAGAACATATGGATAGGCCAATGGAAAGCCCATTGATGTTAAGAAAAAGTGTTTTGATATCAGCAAAGGGGGATAAATATCTCTGGGGCAGTGAGTTTCTCATCACCACCCAAGCAGAGGCAGCTTCTCTCCTCTTTCTACAATGGTCTCCAGTGGCAAGGAAAGCATCCATGGGTAGGTGGTGGATGCATTTCCAGTGTCAAAAGTCCAGACCCTGAGTTCCATCGGACAGAGCACCTTTAGAGCCAAGGGCTAGAAAAAATTATGGCTGTGTGATGTGACAGAGGTGTTAGCAATCACTACAGAGGCTACCATATTGTGATATAAATGTATCAAATCAACGTTGTACACCTTGTACAATGTTACACGTCAATTACAGCTCAATTTAAAAAAAGGTAAGGGAATTTCCCTGGTGGTCCAGTGGTTAAGAATCCACCTTGCGATGCAGGAGGTGAGGGTTCCATCCCTGGTCAGGAAACTAAGATCCCACATGCAGCAGGGCATCTAAGCCCACACACCACAACTGCCGGGCCCCCACGCCACAGCTAGAGAGAAGTCTACCCTGCAACTACCGAAGCCCGGGCGCTCTGGGGCCAGTGTGCCACAGCTGGAGAGTCCGTGGGCCGCAATGAAAGACCCCTTGTGACGCAGTGAAGACCCCTCCAGGCAGCAACTAAGACCCGAAGGAGCCAAATGAATAAGTGAATAAATCCATTTTTTTTTTTTTAAAGGTAAGGACAGTGACTGGTACATCAAGGATAAGAGGAACAAGGCACCTTGGTACAGAGGACAGTGCCCTGGAAATGTTTGATTGTTGCTCGCAGGAAACTCTGCCATTTTCTCTTGCTGACTAGGTTTCTACTTCAATGGTTCTAGCTGGTACTACAACCCTGTATTTTAGCCCCAATACTATTTAATTTCCAGCTTCAGTGTTTCATCCTGTAACCCCCATGCTGTAGTCCCTCACTGTGGGCACCGGGGAACAATGAAAGACCCCTCGTGACGCAGTGAAGACCCCCCCAGGCAGCAACTAAGACCCGAAGGAGCCAAATGAATAAGTGAGTAAATCCATTTTTTTTTTTAAAGGTAAGGACAGTGACTGGTACATCAAGGATAAGAAGAACAAGGCACCTTGGTACAGAGGACAGTGCCCTGAAATGTTTGATTGTTGCTTGCAGGAAATTCTGCCATTTTCTCTTGCTGACTAGGTTTCTACTTCAATGGTTCTAGCTGGTACTACACTCCCTGTATTTTAGCCCCAAATACTATTTAATTTTCAGCTTCAGTGTTTCATCCTGTAACCCCCATGCTGTAGTCCCTCACTGTGGGCACCGGTGGTGAGCTTACACCCCAGTACTTCCAGTGTGTTCCCTTTTAGGCCCTGGGGACTTCTGTATCCCCTTACAGTACAGGAAGGGAACTGGGGCTCTCTCTGTCTAATCATACCACGCCAGAATTCCTTCCAGCTACCCGCGGTGGTGGAGGGTTTTCCTATGAGGGTTTTCCTATAAGGGTGTTGTCTCCTAGAGCAACAGAAGGTAAAACAGGCCTATGTGCACTCTGCTTCATCTTTCAGCCTCTCTGATTTGGGACCTCTCTACCACCTATTTCAATCCCCTTACAGCACAGGAAGGGAACTGGGGCTCTCTCTTTCTAATCATACCACGCCAGAATTCCTTCCAGCTACCCGCGGTGGTGGAGGGTTTTCCTATGAGGGTTTTCCTATAAGGGTGTTGTCTCCTAGAGCAACAGAAGGTAAAACAGGCCTATGTGCACTCTGCTTCATCTTTCAGCCTCTCTGATTTGGGACCTCTCTACCACCTATTTCTTCTCAGCCTCCATCCTGGGATTACGTGCTAAAGGAGGGGCCACAGCTCTTGAGTCTCTCCTTCTTGTACTTCCTCCTCTCTCCTCTTCCTTCCTCTCCTTCCCTTCCTCTCTGGTGGGAACTTATCTTATTGATGTCGTTGTTCAGTCTCCCCGTTGTGTCCAACTCTTTGGACCCCACAGACTGCAGCACACCAGGCCTCCCTGTCCCTCACCATCTCCCGAAGTTTGCCCAAGTTCATGTCCACTGCATCACTGATACCCATCTTATTGATACCCATCGTCTTTTCCAAAATATAACTTTATGGGAAAATTCATAACTGGATACTTCCAGGCTCTGTTCTACTCTCCATGAAGACATCTCATCATAGAAACACTCCATTTATTAAAGAACCGTGGTGTCAAGAGAGCTTTCTGCCTGTACTCAAACCTTGAGTACACTGGAGTTTCAATCTTTTATGAAATAGCTCTTCATTTTCCCCCTCTCTACTAAGGGTTATTATAAGTCACTAAGTGGTTCTTTGTACATAAATTTTTTATCTTGTTAAGGTTTTTTTTTTTCACTTGACCAATGCTCAGTTCATAAATAAAACATCAAAAAACTTGCTCCAGTTCCTTCTGTAGGTTTGTTTGTTTGTGTTTATTTTAGTATGGTTTCCCACTGGGAAGGAAGAAAGCAGTGAGCACGGCACCTCTGACCGTGTCCTTTGCCTGTGTACAGACCTTCTGTGGTTCTCTACAGCCAACCAGGGAAAGCCCATACCTCCTGCCACGGTACCCAAGGCTTGCCGCGACTTGCCCCAGCTGTCCTTTCTAGCTCATTTCCTCTCTTCATTCTTCCAAGCCCAGAAGCAAGTCTTACTCCAGAGCATACTCCACTTCTCAGTCTTCCTGCTTCTGCTCACCCTGTGCCCTCTACCTGGGAACACTCGGAAAAAACTTGGACTGATTTTGATTTAACATTTTCTGTATGGTTCTGAGTTGTGATCTTTAACTTTTCCTGGTTACTCTGTTAACCAGTGGTTACGGCTGCCACTTAATGATCTCTGGCTTTGAAGTCAGCAGATCTGAATTTGAGTTACAGTTTGTGACACTTCCAGAGTTGATAGCACCGTTTATTTATTCATAAAATGTAGAGGGTAATGCCTACCTGACAGGGAGATTATGAAAATTGAATACATTACATATGTTAAAGTGCTGAGCATGGACCTGACATTACAGTAGGACTTCAATAATCTTGAAATCGGAGTCTTAAGCAATATTTATCTATCAAAATGCCTAGATGTTTTTGAAACATCTGTATTTTCAACACCTAAATTTGATAATTGTTGATATCTGGTTGTATATGTTTTACCTATCTCTCTATTTCTATCTATCCATCTACCCATCATCTAGAGAGATTCTCTAGACCTATATAACCATCTCTAACCATCTTTTTTTTTTTTGGCTGAAGCACTTGAAAGAAGTTGCAGACCTAGTGAGTCTTCATCCTTCATGTAAGAAAATAATCTTGTATCACCAAATGCCACTTTGCCCTGAAGAACATTAACCATAGTTCTATAGGATCATTTAATTTCCAGTCTATATTAACATTTCCCAGTTGCCCCCAAAATGTCTTTTATAATTGTCCCCAACCAAGAGCCAATCAAGGTTCATATATTGCACTTGAACTTTATATCTCTTCTGTCTCTTTTAATCTCAAACGTCTCTCACACACCACTTTTACTGACTTCAAGAAGTACTAGGCACCTGTCTTGGTTTTACAGTTTGGAGTTTTATGATTGCTTTCTTCTGGCGTACTTTGACTTTTCCCTCTATCCCTTGTGTTTTCCATTGCTGGTTAGCAAAGATTATAGACTGTCCTCAAATGATCAAATAGGGGCTTAGTTCTTTCTCTTTCATTACCAAGTTTTATAGTAAGGAGCTGGAATAATAGTCACTTTCAGCATCAGCATCTGAGGCTCTCCCTCTCTGTCTCCCTTTCTCTCTTAGCATTCACTAAGGACTCATGGATTTTTTAAAACTAATGCATGCTGTTGCAATCCATTATTTTTATTGTTGGTTTTGCTGCTTGATTTGTCCTAATTTGGTACATGGGGGCTCCTTCAAGCCAACTTCTGTGCCTTTAAAATATCCTTCATCCATTTTCCCTAGCAAATATTAGGAAAATTTCAAACATCTGGAAAACTTGAAAGATTTTTCTAGTAAACATCCATTACACAACATCTACCACTTACATTTATGCTGGGTATTTTATTACATATTTAGCCTTCCATCTATTTTTCTATCCATCCATGAATGCATCTAGGTATGATGCAAGAATCCAAGTTTGTGTTTTCCCAAGTGATTATCTGGTTGTTCTATATCATTTATGTTAAGTGCCCATATTGTCCCAAGGATTTGAGATTCCTTCTTTAATAACATTAACTTTCCACTTGTGCTGAGGTTACTGCTGGTCTCCTACTCCTGTCTCACTGATGTACCTGTAAAATTGTGTGCCTGTTTCACACTGTTTTGATTTTAGAGGCTTTCTTACATGTTTTAACATCTAGGAGAGCTAGTTTCCTTTGCTGTTGTTCTAAGTTTTTGGTGTTTTCCTGGATGGTCTTCCTTGTTTCCACATGAATTTTAAAATCAAGTTGACTAGTTGCAGGAAAAAAAGTGCTAGTATTTTCACTGTGATTGTACTGTTTACAAACACACACACACACACACACACACACACACAGAGAGAGAGAGAGAGAGAAAAAGAGAAGGCAATGGCAACCCACTCCAGTGCTCTTGCCTGGCAAATCCCATTGATGGAGGAGCCTGGTGGGCTGCAGTCCATGGGGTCACTAGGAGTCAGACACAACTGAGTGACTTCACTTTCACTTTTCACTTTCATGCATTGGAGAAGGAAATGGCAACCCACT
This sequence comes from Madoqua kirkii, assembly GCA_006408675.1. Taxonomy (NCBI): domain Eukaryota; kingdom Metazoa; phylum Chordata; class Mammalia; order Artiodactyla; family Bovidae; genus Madoqua; species Madoqua kirkii. Next base: position 12,561 of record SJYC01043206.1, read on the forward strand.
GCAGTGTTCTTGCCTGGAGAATCCCAAGGACAGGGTAGCCTGGTGGGCTGCCGTCTATGGGGTCGCACAGAGTTGGACATGACTGTAGCCACTTAACAGCAGCAGCAGCAGCTGCTGCTATTGTTTACTTGCTGAGTCATGTTGAACTATTGTGACCCCATGGACTGTAGCCTGCCAAGCTCCTGTGTCCATGGGATTTCCCAAGCAAGGATACTGCATTTCCTTCTCCAGAGGATCTTCCTGACCCAGGGATTGAACCCATATCCCCTGTATTGTTAGACAGATTCTTTAACACTGAGCCATGTGGGAAGCCCATAATATATATATATATGGGCCTGATCCCATGGCCTTTGTATATATTAAGCAATATTATCTAAGAAGAGCGTCTATAGGGATGATTATATTAGTTTTGGAAGTGTGTTAGTCTCTCAGTTGTTTCCAACTCCTTGCAACCCCGTGGATTATAGTCCTGCCAGGCTCTGTCCATGAAAGTCTCCAGGCAAGAATAATGAAGAGAGTTGCCATTTCCTTTTCTAGGGGATCTTCCCTATCCAAGGATATTAAAAAAAAATCTATGGAGACAATAATATTTTATTATTATATTATTAATATTTAGAATGATATTAATTTCCTGATATTGAACCATCCTTGAATTGTAACAAAATTTGGTCTTATGTGTTATTTTGAATCAGCTGTTAATAAAGTTCTAGTTTGAACTTTTGTGTAGTCATTAACAAGTGACATTGACCTGTAGATTTCTTCTTTGCACAATATTTATCAGGTTTAGAGATCAGTACTATTTCACTTTATGCTATAATTCAGAAGTTTGCATACTTTTTTTCTGTTATTTGGGATAGCTCAAATAGCATTGGAATTATCTGATTTTTGAAGGAATAGCAGAAAGCATTTAAAAACACCAGAACCTGGAAATTTTATGAGAGTTAGTTCTTTCATAACTTTCTCTAGTTATTACGAAAATTGATTTTTATAAGCTATCTCCATTTGTGTCAATTTTGTGGAATGGCATTTTCCCCAGGAAATTACCTTTTTTTTAATCTAGGCTTTAAAATTGCTTTGAATACAATTGTGCCAACAGTTCTTAAAAATTTCTTCTGACTCAATAGCTGTTTCTTCCTCAGCATTATTTATTTTGTTCTTTCTTATTATTTTTATGATTAATTAGTTATTTGTGTATCTGTTTT
>SJYC01043208.1:0-39132 GCA_006408675.1 Madoqua kirkii
CTTTTTATTTATTGTGTGCTTTTGCTCTGTATTCCGTTTTCTCTACTTGAATTGTGCTTCATTTTAATTTTGCATTTTTTCTGGTGCTTGGAAAGGTTTGTGTTTTTGTTTTAGTGGTTACGTTCATACTAATACTGTGTCCTTAGTCCCCCTTTATTTACTGTGTTTACTGCTATTTGATTTGTTATCTTTAAATGGCAGTCTTTGATTCGTATTAGCTGTGCAGCAATAATGAACTTATTTTACTTTTTTTCTTTTTCTCTCCTGTCCCCTTTCTGGTTATATAATTTCAACTTTCTCAGAATATTTGATATTTACATGCTATTCTTCCAGTTTAATGGAAATCTAAGTTTTAGTCATAGATCCATGGTTAAATAATTCGATGATAAAAATGAATCCTTTGACCAATATTTCTCAGTCACTCCCAGGCTATATAAAGTTATTCCTCTAGTGTATTCTTCAAGAAGGACCCATGAATACCATATTCTATATGAACTTATTTTACTTTCTTTCTTTTTCTCTCCTGTCCCCTTTCTGGTTATATAATTTCAACTTTCTCAGAATATTTGATATTTACATGCTATTCTTCCAGTTTAATGGAAATCTAAGTTTTAGTCATAGATCCATGGTTAAATAATTCGATGATAAAAATGAATCCTTTGACCAATATTTCTCAGTCACTCCCAGGCTATATAAAGTTATTCCTCTAGTGTATTCTTCAAGAAGGACCCATGAATACCATATTCTATAAAATGTTTGCAATATTACTACTGTGTGTAACTATTGTTCTTAGACTTCATATTGAAGAACAGATGAAATTCCTTCTTTCCATGCTTTCATATACTTGAGTTCCTACATTGCTATTGAGAAATGTGATACCAAGATTATTTTTGTTTCCTTTCTCTCTATATCTGAAAGCTCAGAAGGTATTTCCTTTTACTTGAGTATCTAATATTTTATAAAATGTTTGCAATATTACTACTGTGTGTAACTATTGTTCTTAGACTTCATATTGAAGGACAGATGAAATTCCTTCTTTCCATGCTTTCATATACTTCCTACATTGCTATTGAGAAATGTGATACCAAGATTATTTTTGTTTCCTTTGTCTCTATATCTGAAGGCTCAGAAGGTATTTCCTTTTACTTGAGCATCTAATATTTTCAAAGATATAACTTGGTGTTTACTGTCCTTGGTCAACTTCCCCAGGCAAAAAGGGAGCCTTTTCATTATGTAAATTCATGTCTCTTTTACTTTGGGAAGGGAGGAGTCAGGATGTGACCCTGAGTACAGTGGGAAGCATGAAAGAGTGTTCCTCAGGGGTAAGAGGTGGGCAGACACTGACTCACGACATCTGAGTGATGAAAGGATCCCAGGAGAGATCTGGTCTAACCACCGCCCTGTACAGGAAGGCTTGCTGGAGGCTGCATGCCCCTGGGGACAGGAAGAGCCTCTCTCCTTCACAGTTCACATTGCTCTGACTAGAGAATGCTTCCTTATAAAGAACTGAGAGCTGCCTTCCTAGAGTCTCCACTTAAAGTAGCTCTGCTTTCTCCTCTCCTCTTATCTTTCTCTGGGCCAGCATCCCCCAAGTCCCCTGACCACAGCAACGCTAGGAGAGGTCCAAATGCTGGAAGAGGCTGCTGGCCCAGCCCCTATCCTAAACACCTTTCTCCTGGGGGCAGAAGACTGCTGTAGGGAGCTAGCTCACGCTCCCAGGAATTTCAGTGAAGCTGGTGGCCAGGGATTGCTCTCCACCCAGGACTCTGACAGATAGGCAAGTGTGGTTCTAAATGTAGTGGCTTTTGTGGCAACTACCGCTTCAACACAATGGACCGAACAAACTGCAGTGCCCTGTTTCCAGTCCCAGTTCTGAGTTCTGCTCATCTGAACCCCTGTCTCCCACTCTTGTTTACCTGAACTCTGCGCTTATTTAATCACCTCCAGCTCACCCCCATTCTTGGTTGGAGACCCCAATTTCTAGCTCCCTTTTTCTTGGTCCTTCTCCTCTGGGACCCTGATGCCATGGCCTTTTCTGGGTCCTGGCCCTGAGTCCTAACTTTATCTTTCAGGTCTCTACACCTCTGAGCCCCTCACAATGCTGAATTAATAAGCAAATCTCACCAAACAGAAATATCTGCTGCCAAGCACATTTAGCAAGGGAAAGGGAATTTTCATCTATCAAAAGTGCATATATTCCAAGGGGGCCTATCATTCACTGAAATTCACAAGAGAAAAAGAGTCCCAAGAAAATCAAGGACATTTGCATTACAATCCACCTCAATGCCCAAAAATATCCCGCTGAATATGCAGAATTCTAAGGAATAGAGTGTGTTTTGCTTATTTGCAAGAAAAAAAAGAAAGAATGTTCAAGGAAAGGAGGGGACTGAGGTTTAAAATCTCAGACATGCTAACACTAGCATTAGGTAAACTTTGAGCAAAGAATCACCTTTGTTCTTACAAATCTTGGAGTGGGCCCTGGTAGAGGTGATGGAAGATCCAGACATGGCAGAGAGGCAAAGGCACTGTGCTTCGAGATAGCCCAAAAGGATTCGAAGCTGATGACCTCCGACCGCTCAGTGACCACAGCTCTTCGTCTTTAAATCGGAGGAGGGACAGGGCATCCTTTAAGGGTTCCATCAGTGCTGTACAAGCTAGCCTCCCAAATCTCCCTATCGATTGAGCTAAGTGAGCACGAACTTCATGCACACAGCGGTCCTCCTCAGCCTTACCTCTCCGGCGGTGGCAATGCCCACAGAGCAGGAATGCCTTTGAATTTTGTGCTTGATTTTGTGATGCTAAAAATTAAGGCACTTTGTATCCTACTCCGTCACGTTATGTGTTTATATTATAAATGTGCTTAAAATGATTCCCTGCTGGGGGAAAACCTAAAATCAACCACAGAAGACTTCCTATCCAGCACATTTGTTAATGGGGAGGTTGTTCTCAATGACAACCAAACTCACACTTACTGGATGTCTCCTCTGTGCCAGGGGTCCTGCCAAGAGCTTGCCAAATATTCTTTTTTAAACCTATATATTTCTTTAAAATTAATTTTTTTGTAGTAGAGTTGCTTTATAATGCTGAGTAGTTTCTGCTGTACAGCCAGGTGCATCAGCTATCCATATATATTTACCCCCTCCTTTTTAGATTCCCTTCCCATTTAGGTCAGCACAGAGCTTTGAGTAGCGTTCCTTTTGCTATATAGTCAGTTCTCATGACTTATCTATTTTATACACAGTAGTGTATATATGTCAATCCTAATCTCCCAATTTATCCCACCAAACATTCTTTTGTTTGGAGAGACTAAGTAGTTTGCTGAAGGTCATACAACTAGCCAGGGGCAAAGTGGGACTCAAGAATCAAGCCTGGGTGACTCCAAACCCCAAGCATAGGGAGAGTCCGGCAGCGCCAGGATGCAACGTGTGATGACATCCCTCATGTTAGAATCCAGACTGGCTCTCTTCTGTCTTCTTGTTGTTGTTTAGTCACTAAATCGTGTCTGACTCTTGCAACCCCATGGACTGTAGTCTCCTAGGCTGCTTCTGTCCATGGGATTTCCCAGGCAAGAATACTGGAAAGGGTTGCCGTTTCCTTCTGCACTGGATCTTCCTGACCCAGGGGCTGAACCTGCGTCTCCTGCACTGACTGGCAGATTTACTTTTTTAACCATTGAGCCACCAGGGAAGCGCCATTTCTTTAGTCTGAGAGTCATGGTATTTTAGTGATATGGACTTACACGAATACGTGGATTCAAGGATTCCCTTTTTAAGTTTCTGTTTGAGCTTCATCACTGATTTGCAAGAGGAGAAGCTCATAAAGTGTTTAAAGACATGCCATGGTGCAGCGTTCTCAGGAGGACCTTGGACATTTGATGAGGGCCCCATCTTGCCTGTTGGCGAGGTTGCTTGCCTCATTGACCCTTGGTCATTTCCTCCTCCCCTCTCAGGGCAACGCTCAGCAGAGGACATTCCCAATTAGTGAATCTGGGGTTGAGAGTCTCTATTTACCATTAATGCTATAATTTTCACTGAGTGATATCCCTCCCCACTCTCAACTTCTTCATTTTATTCTCAGACTTGTTTGGGGCAGCAGATGATTCCATTTGCTTTGTGACTGCTGACTTAGAGGGACCAGCTTAAAAAAATGTTTTTAGATAATATTTCTCCTTCTTCTCCTCCTTCTCCTTCTTCTTCATCATCCCTTCTCTTTTTGATTAGGAGTCTGTTTATTTCCCCCTCTATTTCTGTTCTTAGGAAACCCTTTGTGGACATCTCAGAAAGTCCCTCTGGTGGCTCTGAGAAGTCAGTCCAGGTCCAAGCTCACTTCTGAGCCAACATTTCTCCCACATTACAGTAGCCAGACCTGTGGCCTGGGGACCTGAGGTGAGCAGGCATTTCTGCCTTCTCTTTCTCCTGCTCCAGCATCAGAGTGCAGGGAGGAGGGTCAAGGACCACTTTTGGATAATCCATCCTATGCTCCTTTTGAGCCTGATGCCTCTAGTGTTGTGAGCAGAATCAGCCAGAGATAGGAGAATCTTCTCTTTCCTAATTGTCTTGGTCCTTTCCTGGTTGACTGTCCTTGCTCCCTGAGTGACTGTGATGAAGGTCAATGCCTGCTGGTGGTACATCTTACAATCTCCTGCTGCTGCTGCTGTCCACTCACCTGGAGGGTGTTCCTCTCAGGTAGGGTCCTGGCAAGACGGTAAGACCCTGACCACCATCCACAACATCTACCTGACCCACTGCAAATTCTACAGCCCTCTCTTTCCACCTTACTTCTCTTCTTGCTGCTCAAATAGGACAAAAGGAAGATGAGCAAGTCTTCTGACTGAGTAAATACCAACTGGGAACATGAAATGCTGGCCTCACTTTGCAGGCACCCTTAGTTTTTGTGAGTGTATCTCTTAGTGTCCTCCCTTACTACTTACCTCGGAGATGGAAGAGTAGTGTCCTCTTCTCTCCCAACCAGTGGGCAGAAGAGGGCAAATCACTGTCCTTCCCATTAGTAAAATATATATTAATATTTCAATAATTTCCTCTTCCTCCATCTTCCAAGACTACTTAGATGAAGGTGGGTTAAACCTCTCCAGCTGCCTCTTCAGTAAACCCTGATTGGGGTGTCCTGCCCCAGTAACTCCTGGCACTTTAGAATTCAGAGTGCTTGGTGCTAAATCTTCACGCTCAGTTTACAGTCACGAGCCACATCCTGCTACACATAGTTGGAGAATTTCATCTTTATCAGACAGGGTTTGCCTTTCACTATAAGAATGTAAGTGACAGAAATTAATTTCCCAGGCTCCCTTGCAGCTAGGGACAGGTGTGTTACACAGCTTTGATGATCAGACACACAACACCAGACTTTGAACAGGAAACCAGCAATATGAAGAATTAGGGACTTTGCAAAAATCCAATATGGCTGCCATAGTAGTCACATGGCTGTATCCAGTTTGCAGGGGCACAGTGGCGGCAGCATGACGTCAAGTGTCACGGAGGTCCATGGTGCAAACCCTGGGGTCTATGCAGAAGCTGTTGTTAATGGCTTCATGGACCCTTTCTGCAGGCTGCCTTTGGGCGCAACTTTGGACTGTATACATTCTGAGCCTTGTTCTCTGGCCTTCCTGAGATTCTGTGGGCTTACCCAATATTCTTTTAGTAAATTCCCTTCTTAAATCTGACACCCTCCCCCACCATAGCTAAAACAAATGTATATCAGTGCACTGAAGAGGGCTTTCAAAGTTATTTCCTGTTTCATTACATATTTGTCTAAAAAAGCAGATGAATCAAATTGCTATTTTTGGCAAAAGTTGTCTTCAAAAAAAAAAAATGCCTCAACAACATACTGAAAAAATTGAGTGGAAAATACTTCTAGGCAAAATAGCATTAGTGAGTGATGCAGTAACTACTGGCTGCCCTTACATTTTGCAGTTGCTTTGATAAGGGATCTCTTACTTAAGCTTTGATTGCTATAGAACCAATCCCATCTTTGCCAATATATTTTTTTAATGTTTTCTAGTTTTCTCATGCTTTCATACTAACTTGATTAATAAAAAATAATCTCAGGAAATATTGAAAATTCATTACCAGTTATTTTCCTGTTCAGATATTTTATCCGGAACCCTTATAAATAAAGTGACCAAAGATGAACAAGATGGCTAAATTATTAACACTTACAACATTCCTCAAAGGTAAGAGAAATAGGTACTGATAATTCCTAAAAGTTTTATGGCACACCAGCTCTGAGTCAGACTCTAGACTTTACTGTTCAGTCTCTAAGTGGTGTCTGACTCTCTGCAGCCCCATGAACTGCAGCATACCAGGCTCTTCTGTCTTCTACTGTCTCCTGGAGTTTGCTCACACTCATGTCCATTGAGTCAGTGATGCCATCTGACTATCTTATCCTCTGTCGCCCCCTTCTCCTCCTGGCCTCAATCTTTCCCAGCATCAGGGTGTTTTCCAATGAGTTGGCTCTTTACATTAGGTAGCCAAAGTATTGGAGCTTCAGCTTTGGCATCAGTTCTTCCAAAGAACAGTCAAGGTTGATTTCCTTTAGAATTGGCTGGTTTGATCTCCTTGCAGTCCAATGGACTCTCTCTTTTTTTTTTTCTTTTTTTTAAATTTAATTTATCCTCTGTCGCCCCCTTCTCCTCCTGGCCTCAATCTTTCCCAGCATCAGGGTGTTTTCCAATGAGTTGGCTCTTTACATTAGGTAGCCAAAGTATTGGAGCTTCAGCTTTGGCATCAGTTCTTCCAAAGAACAGTCAAGGTTGATTTCCTTTAGAATTGGCTGGTTTGATCTCCTTGCAGTCCAATGGACTCTCTCTTTTTTTTTTTCTTTTTTAAAATTTAATACTTTGTTCTATTTTACAATACTGTATTGGTTTAGCCATACATTGACATGAATCAGCTATAGGTGTACACAATCTCCCAATGCCGAAGCCCCCTCCCACCTCCCACCCCACACCATCTCCCCGGATCATCCCATACACCAATGGACTCTCAAAAGTCTTTTCTAGCACCATAATCTGAAAACATTAGTTCTTTGGGCTTCAGTGTTCTTTATGTCACATCTGTACATGCCTACCAGAAAAACCATCATCTTTGTTGGCAAAGTGATGTCTCTGCTTTTAATTATGTCTTGTAATACTTACAACAGCCTATGGAAGGAGAATTATCACCCTCATTTTATAGATAAAGAAACCGAGTCTGGTGAGACTAAATATCCTCAATCTTTCAATCCATTGTCCAAGTGGTGATGAAGTGGTGGTGAAGTCGCTCAGTCGTGTCCAACTCTTTGCGACCCCATGGACTGTAGCCTACCAGGCTCCTCTGTCCATGGGATTCTCCAGGCAAGAATACTGGAGTGGGTTGCCATTTCCTTCTCCAGGGGATCTTCCTGACCCAGGGATCGAACCCAGGTCTCCCGCATTGGAGGCAGACGCTTTAACCTCTGAGCCACCAAGGAAGCATTTGTCCAAGTATATTTGTTATATTAATGTCATTCCAAAGCAGCATTCTCTGGTTTCTGTTTGATCCCAAAAGATCTGACTTCATCTACTCGAAAGATGTAGTAACTGCTCTCCAAGGGGTCTAAGTTGGATCTGTCTGCAGAGAACAAAATCCTTCCTAGGCAGCTGCAGACAGAAAGAGCTTGGTACACAGTTCATTGGAAAATCCAAGGAAACAAACTCTAGGATGAGTCTTCAAAAACAACTGCCAAAACCACATGGCAGAACTGGGCCACCAAGGGAGCTGCTGCTCTTGGCATTACCAGAAGCAAGTTTAGAGACTTGTTTCAGAAACATGCTGCCTAGGCTACAGGCAGAAAGATGCCTCTGCTAAAGTGCAAAGCTGCTCTAGACCTCTCTCTCCTCCACTCAAATCTGTACCAGCAAAGAATGGATCCCTGGCACCTGCTCCTCTCCACATGTAACATGGTTCCTAATCAAGTCTAGGATCATACAAAACAGACAAGATCCGTATGACTATTTTTTTTCCCTTTTGCTTCAGGCTCCAATATGGCTTGCCCTGGGACTATTACTGATCTTGTCTTTGTTGAACATTTTGGGATTCTGTTTATCATAATTTTTTTAATATTGAGTTTAAAAAATAACTATCAAAATATTATTTGCTTTTATTACTGAGTACTTTGGTGCCCCTTTAAATATGGGGCCAAAGGTGAGTGTCCAAAGTACTGGCACTGATAAAATATGTCTAATTAGCATAATTTAAGTCACATTCAGAACCTTGCTAAAGATGGTTACTTGCAGCTGTGTTTTTGTTTTTGTTTTGTTTTTCCTCATACCAGAGATACGAAAGTTTTGGTTGTTCCTTATCGCTACAATAAAAAGTTCTATTTAAGAAATAAGCAAATAGATACTTTTACATGTTTCTCCTAGACTGGAAAGGAATGTTAACTGGCACTTCCTTAAGTAGGAGCTCCAGCATTTCTGAAGGACAATCCAGTGCCATCCAAACTCTGGGCAGCTTATTCTAACTTCCCTCCTTATAATGTATATTTTCCCTGATTTTTACATTATATATCAAACCTTTTGTTTTTATCTCGGATCCACATTCCCTGTTGAAAATACAATTTAAGGTTTTTTTGCACTTCAAAAAGGTAAATAAAAAATGTTACTAAAACTATAAAACCTAGACTTTGGGGCATTTTGTATTATCAGGAAATTCACTGCAGCTTGACATAGAATCACTAGTTCAACTTTTCATACATTTTTTTAAATTGCTGCATGGAAAAACTGTAAAGGAAGTCAGAAAGCAAAACAACAACATCAAAAATTTTGCAACACATATAACACACAATAGGCTAATTTCCTTACTGTTTAAAAATTTTCTACAAAGAAATAAGAAAACGACTATCCACTAAATAGAAATGTGGACAAAAGATACGTAGGGACAATTTAGAAATGCAGATATTTTATTTTTCAGTCCCAGAATCCCATTTGATTCTTTTCTTTTTAGTATGAAGATATGAAAATTATGAAAGAGCATATAAGTAACTAATGTATATCCAGTTGAAGTTCTATAGGAAAGAAGGTGGAGAATATTCACAGTATATTTTTTGAAACAACAGCTGAGAATTTCCTGAAATTGACCAAATAGCTGTTCTTCCTGGTCAGGAAGTACAACTAATCCGAGGCAGGACAAATGAAAAAGAAATTACACTTTGACCCAGCAACTTGAAAGTGCGACAACCAAAACCATATATTTTTAAAGAAGTCAGAGGAAAAATACACAATATTCCCAAGGAATATTAAGTAGACTAACTATTGGCTCTCAAAAACAACAACAGAAACCAGGAAACAGTGCAATAATATCTTTTATATCAATTCAAAGCTAGTGGAGGTGATGGAATTCCAGCTGAGTTATTTCAAATCCTAAAAGATGATGCTGTGAAAGTGCTGCACTCAATATGCCAGCAAATTTGGAAAACTCAGCAGAAGCCACAGGACTGGAAAAGGTCAGTTTTCATTCCAGTCCCAAAGAAGGGCAATGCCAAAGAATGCTCAAAATACTGCACAATTGCACTCATTTCACATGCTAGCAAAGTAATGCTCAAAATTCTCCAAGCCAGGCTTCAACAGAATGTGAACTGATAACTTCCAGATGTGTAAGCTGGATTTAGAAAAGACAGATGAAGCAGAGATCAAATTGTCAGCATCCGTTGGATCATAGAAAAGGCAAGAGAATTCCAGAAAAACATCTATATCTGCTTCATTGACTACACTAAAGCCTTTGACTGTGTGGATCACAACAAACCATGGGAAATTCTTAAAGAGATGGGAATACCAGGCCACCTTATCTTTCTCCTGAGAAACCTGTATGCAGGTCAAGAAGCAACAGTAAGAACGGGACATGAACAGTGGACTGGTTCCAAATTGGACAAGGAGTATGTCAAGGCTGTATATTGTCACCCTGCTTATTTAACTTATATGCACAGTACATCATGAGAAATGTTGGTCAGAATGAAGCACAAGCTGGAATCAAGATTGCCAGGAGAAATATCAATAACCTTAGATATGTAGATGATACCACCCTTATGGCAGAAAGTGAAGAGGACCTAAAGAGCCTCCTGATGAAGGAGAAAGAGAAGAGTGAAAAAGCTGGCTTAAAACTCAGCATTCAAAAAATGAAGATCACGGCATCCACTTTCATCATTTCATGGAAAATAGATTGGGAGACAATGGAGACAGTGAGAGACTTTATTTTTTTTTGCTTCAAAATTACCACAGATGGTGACTGCAGCCATGAAATTAAAAGACGCTTGCTCTTTGGAAGAAAAACTGTGGCAAACCTAGACAGCATATTAAAAGCAGAGACATTACTTTGCCAACAAAGGTCTGTCTAGTCTAAGCTATGGTTTCTCCACTAGTCATGTACAGATGTGAGAGCTGGACTATAAGGAAAGCTGAGCACCAAAAAATTGATGCTTTTGGACTATAGTGTTGGAGAAGACTCTTGAGAGTCCCTTGGACTGCAAGGAAATCCAACCAGTCCATCCTAAAGGAAATCAGGCCTGAATATCATTGGAAGGAGTGATGCTGAAGCTAAAGCTCCAATACTTTGGCCACCTGATATGAGGAGCTGATTTATTGGAAAAGACCCTGATGCTGGGAAACACTGAAGGTAGGAGGAAAAGGGGATGATAGTTGGATGGCATCACCGACTCGATGGACATGAGTTTGAGCAAGCTCCAGGAGATGGTGAAGGACGGAGAAGCCTTGTGTACTGCACTCCATGGGGTCACAAAGAGTTAGATATGATTGAGTGACTGAACAACAACATATCAATTCATAATTACATTGTTGGTGAAACTATGGGACAAAAATAGGGAGGAAATTAAGATATTTTGAGAATGAGTTTGCCAATAATAGGACTTCAGTAAAGGAAGTTAAAGGATGTAGTTCAGGTGAGAGGATGACCCCAGAAAGAAGGCTTAATGTAGGAATAAATCGGTAAATATGTGAATAAATTGTTTTTAAAAATTGCCTGTCCACAACAATAATAATAAAAATGCCTAATTTGAAGGGTAGAGCTACAAGATAGACATTAAAATATTACACAGCAATAACATGTAATATGTGGGAGATTCTTGGTTCTTTGAGGGAGAACATGGAACATTTATTGAATTTATTTATTTATGAACTGAAAACATTTATTGAACATCTATTGAACATTTTTAGATTTTATATCAGGAGTACCTGTTAATATTATAAGGATAACTGATACAAGAATAGTGCACACAGTTCAGTTCAATTCAGTTACTCAGTCGCATCTGACTCTTTTCGACCCCATGAATTGTGGCACGACAGGCCTCCCTGGCCATCACCAACTCCCAGAGTTTACTCAGCCTCACGTCCATCAAGTCAGTGATGCCATCCAGCCATCTCATTCTCTGTCGTCCCCTTCTCCTCCTGCCCCCAATCTCTCCCAGCATCAGAGTCTTTTCCAATGAGCCAACTCTTTACATGAGGTGGCCAAAGTACTGGAGTTTCAGCTTTAGCATCATTCCTTCCAAAGATATCCCAGGGCTGATCTCCTTCAGAATGGACTGCTTGGATCTCCTTGAAGTCCAAGGGACTCTCAAGAGTCTTCTCCAACACCACAGTTCAAAAGCATCAATTCTTTGGCGCTCAGCCTTCTTCACAGTCCAACTCTCACATTCATACATGACCACAGGAAAAACCATAGCCTTGACTAGATGGACCTTTGTCGGCAAAGTAATGTCTCTGCTTTTGAATATACTGTCTAGATTGGTCATAACTTTTCTTTCAAGGACTAAGCATGTTTTAATTTCATGGCTGCAGTCACCATCCACAGTGATTTTGGAGCCCCCCAAAATAGTCTGACACTGTTTCCACTATTTCTCCATCTATTTCCCATGAAGTGATGGGACCGCATGCCATGATTTTCATTTCCTGAATGCTGAGCTTTAAGCCAACTTTTTCACTGTCAACTATCACCTTCATCAAGAGGCTCTTTAGTTCCTCTTTGCTTTCTGCCATAAGGGTGGTATCATCTGCTTATCTAAGGTTATTGATATTTCTCCATGCAATCTTGATTCCAGCTTGTGCTTCTTCCAGCCCAGGATTTCTCATGATGTACTTTGCATAGAAGTTAAATAAGCAGGGTGACAATATACAGCCTTGACGTACTGCTTTTCCTATTTGGAAACAGTCTGTTGTTCCATGTCCAGTTTTAACTTTTTCTTCCTGATCTGTAAACAGGTTTCCTAAGGGACAGGTCAGGTGATCTGGTATTCCCATCTCTTTCAGAATTGTCCACAGTTTATTGTGATCCACACAGTCAAAGGCTTTGGCATAGTCAATAAAGCAGAAATAGATGTTTTTTTCTGGAACTCTCTTGCTTTTTCCATGATCCAGCGGATGCTGGCAATTTGATCCCTGGTTCCTCTGCCTTTTCTAAAACCAGCTTGAACATCTGGAAGTTCACAGTTCATGTATTGCTGAAGCCTGGCTTGGAAAATTTTGAGCATTACTTTATTAGCATGTGATATGAGTGCAATTGTGTGGTAGTTTGAACATTCTTTGGCATTGCCTTTCCTTGGGACTGGAATGAAAACTGAACTTTTCCAGTCCTGTGGCCTCTGCTGAGTTTTCCAAATTTGCTGGCATATTGAGTGCAGAAGTTTCACAGCATCATCTTTCAGGATTTGAAACAGCTCAACTGGAATTTCATCACTTCATGGCAAATAGATGGGGCAACAATGGAAACAGTGACAGAATTTATTATTTTGGTCTCCAAAATCACTGCAGATGAGGACTGCAGCCATGAAATTAAGAGACACTTTCTCCTTGGAAGAACAACTATGACCAACCTAGACAGCATATTAAAAAGCAGAGACATTACTTTGTCAACAAAGGTCCGTCTAGTCAAGGCTATGGTATTTCCAGGAGTCAAGTATGGATGTGAGATTTGGACTATAAAGAAAGCTGAGTGCTGAAGAATTGATGCTTTTGAACTGTGGTATTGGAGAAGACTCTTGAGAGTCCCTTGGACTGTAAGGAGATTCAACCAGTCTATCCTAAAGGAAATCAGACCTGAATATTCATTGCGAGGACTGATGCTGAAGCTAAAACTCCAATACTTTGGACACCTGATGCAAAGAACTAACTCATTGGAAAAGACTCTGATACTGGGAAAGTTTGAAGGCAGGAGGTGAAAGGGATGACAGAGGATGAGATGGTTGGATGGCATCACTGACCCGATGGACATGAGTCTGAGTTAGTTCTGGGAGTTGGTGATGGGTAGGGAAGTGTATTGTGCTGCAGTCCATGGGGTTGCAAAGAGTCAGACATGACTGAGAGACTGAACTGAACTGAAGTGTGCATGAATTATCTCTGCAAAGATACACTTGAAACTGGCAATAGTGGTGGTCTTCTGCTAAATGGGCTAAGTGACTGATGAGGACTTCCCTGTCAGTCCAGTGGTTTATACTCTGAGCTTCTACTGCAAGGGACACAGTTTTGATCCCTGGTTAAGGGATGAAGATCTGCATGACATGTGGTGTGGAAAAAATAAATAAAAAATAAACTGTTTGAATGACTTGCTGGGAAATCATATAACACAGTACTCTGCACCAGCAGGCCAGCGCTGGTCTTTAAAGAAAGAGAGAGCCTGGTATTGAGTGGTCAGGACTGGAGGCTACACGGTCTGCAAAGCCTGCAATATTTACTGTCTGGTTCTTTAGGGAAAAAGTTTGATGACACCTGATTTGGAAGGATGTGGATATGAGAGAAGAGGGTAAGGAAAGTAACAAGATGTCTCAAGAAAAGGTCTTGAGTTTGAGGATGGACTGAAATGGTTGAGGTGGTACTCACTGATCCAGAGCCTACCAAAGGAGGAATGACTTTGGTGGAATGGGTGAGTTGGGACAGACAGGAAATTCTAGAAGATTCTAGCTGTGTTGAGTTTGAGATGCATCAAAATGTCCAGTTGGAAATGTCATTAGGTAGTTGGACATACAGATCTGTAACTAAGGAGAAAATTTGGGGCTGGAGGAACAGAATTGGGAGTCACTGCTGTAGAGGTGGAGTGTGGAGGAGACTACTGATGTAACAAGAGGGAAAGGACCTAGGGAGGTATAACTCCTTAGTCTGGGCAAGGGAAGAAAAAAGAGACTGAGGACAGGTGGCAGAGAAAAGAGGAAGACTGAAGGAAGACCCAGTGGGTATAGAGTCACAGAATCTAGGGAAAGAGTCTTTTTAGAACAAGCAGCCAGTCCAACAGATCCAAAGCTCCTGAAAGGAACTGAAGGGTGGGCATGGCAAGCGACCATGATAAGATGATTTTCATAAAACAGCAGAACTGTAGTGAGATTTTAATGGGTAAAGAATGAGTAAAAGGGCATTCTAGGCTGAGAAGACTGAATCAGCACAAAAGAGGGTCAACGAAGAACAAACCATATGTAAGGAAGAGGGAAGATAGAGGAATTCCAGGTCCTAGGAATTCCTACTCTATTTTGCAGACTTTAGGGAACCAACACAGGGTGTTGGGTAGAGGAGTCAAATTCAGTTCAGTCGCTCAGTCATGTCTGACTCTTTGCGACCCCATGCATCACAGCACGCCAGGCCTCCCTATCCATCACCATCTCTGAGTTCACTCAGACTCACGTCCATTGAGTCCGTGATGCCATCCAGCCATCTCATCCTCTGTGGTCCCCTTCTCCTCCTGCCTCCAATCCCTCCCAGCATCAGAGTCTTTTCCAGTCAGTCAATTCTTCACATGAGGTGGCCAAAGTACTGGAGTTTCAGCTTTAGCATCATTCCTTCCAAAGATATCCCAGGGCTGATCTCCTTCAGAATGGACTGCTTGAATCTCCTTGCAGTCCAAGGGACTCTCAAGAGTCTTCTCCAACACCACAGTTTAAAAGCATCAATTCTTCGGCACTCAGCCTTCTTCACAGTCCAACTCTCACATTCATACAAGACCACAGGAAAAACCATAGCCTTGACTAAACAGACCTTAGTCGGCAAAGTAATGTCTCTGCTTTTGAATATGCTATCTAGGTTGATCATAACTTTTCTTCCAAGAAGTAAGTGTCTTTTAATTTCATGGCTACAGCCACCATCTGCAGTGATTTTGGATCCCAGAAAAATAAAGTCTAACACTGTTTCCAGTATTTCCCCATCTATTTCCCATAAAGTGATGGGACCAGATGCCATGATCTTTGTTTTCTGAATCTTGAGCTTTAAGCCAACTTTTTCTCTCTCCACTTTCACTTTCATCAAGAGGCCTTTTAATTCTTCTTCACTTTCTGCCATAAGGGTGGTGTCATCTGCATATCTGAGGTTATTGATATTTCTCCCGGCAATCTAGATTCCAGCTTGTGTTTCTTCCAGTCCAGCATTTCTCATGATGTACTCTGCATAGAAGTTAAATAAGCAGGGTGACGATATGCAGCCTTGACGTACTCCTTTTCCTATTTGGAACCAGTCTGTTGTTCCATGTCCAGTTCTAACTGTTGCTTCCTGACCTGCATATAGGTTTCTCAAGAGGCAGGTCAGGTGGTCTGGTATTTCCATCTCTTTCAGAATTTTCCACAGTTTATTGTGATCCACACAGTCAAAGGCTTTGGCATAGTCAATAAAGCAGAAATAGATGTTTTTCTGGAACTCTCTTGCTTTTTCCATGATCCAGCGAATATTGGCAATTTGATCTCTGGTTCCTTTGCCTTTTCTAAAACCAGCTTGAACATCAGGGAGTTCACGGTTCACATGCTGCTGAAGCCTGGCTTGGAGAATTTTGAGCATTACTTTACTAGCGTGTGAGATGAGTGCAATTGTGCAGTAGTTTGAGCATTCTGTGGCATTGCCTTTCTTTGGGATTGGAATGAAAACTGACCTATTCCAGTCTGTGGCCTTTGCTGAGTTTTCCAAATTTGCTGGCATATTGAGTGCAGCACTTTCACAGCATCATCTTTCAGGATTTGAAATAGCTCGACTGGCATTCCATCACCTCCACTAGCTTTGTTCATAGTGATGCTTTCTAAGGCTCACTTGACTTCACATTCCAGGATGTCTGGCTCTAGATGAGTGATCACACCATCGTAATTATTTGGGTTGTGAAGATCTTTTTTGTACAGTTCTGTGTATTCTTGTAGTCTAATTAAGAGAAGATAAACATTTAAAAAAGAAGAGAAAGACAGGCACGCATGGTTCTTCTCTGGGAATACTGAGATTCAACTCTGAGGGTTAGTGTTTCAAGAATTAGGACCCAATCCTTGTTAAGATTGAACAGAGAAAACTAGCGCAGCATTGTGAAGCACCTATACTCCAATAAAAATTAATTATATTTATAGACATTAAAAAAACAATTTGAAAAAAAAAGATTCAACAGAGAAAGATTTCATTTTATGTGATTACATGAAACCAAGCCATTTCCTGATGCACCTACACTTGAGACTTAGGGAAATGGGATGTAGAAGATATGGGTACTAGTAATTCTGATGAGGATTTAATTAAGAACTCAATTTTCCCAGACTTCCAGTACTTGACTGCCTGATGTTTCTTTAATAGGAACTGTTGATATGTTCTAATTATGGTGGGTTATTTATGGGATCAAGTCTCATCTCTCTGCTCAATTATGTTTTGTTTGGGAGATTTGCGTTCTTTTATGACTCTGTTTCTTAATTGAGTCTATTGTCTTCCCTGAAGATGTACTTAGTCTGGGGACCCATTAGATTGTGGCTTTTCCTTTATGAGAGATGCTGCCACCCTTAACATTTCTCTTCCTTTTTCACTGATAAACTGTGAAGTCGCAGGAAGACGCTTCCATTTCTCCCATTCTTAGCGCACCTGTGACTGGGCTCCTGGCCCATGGCTTTGCCCTGCAAACTCAGCTTAAAGCCTTTCTTTATATTTAAAACTGTTCCTGGGTATTAAATATCTTTGAAGTTCTGAGAAAACTACAGATTTCAGGTGCTTAGAGTCTTGATAAACTGTGAAGTCGCAGGAAGACGCTTCCATTTCTCCCATTCTTAGCGCACCTGTGACTGGGCTCCTGGCCCATGGCTTTGCCCTGCAAACTCAGCTTAAAGCCTTTCTTTATATTTAAAACTGTTCCTGGGTATTAAATATCTTTGAAGTTCTGAGAAAACTACAGATTTCAGGTGCTTAGAGTCAGGGAACACAATTGATATTCTAAACAGAATTTACTTATATATGTTTCTTTATGAAGGAAGGACTTCTGGTTCACTATCTTAGAGATCTTCTCAGCTGTGGGTAAATTGGGGTTCTAGAAAACTGTGATATTATTACATTATTTTGTAGGTTGAATTTTTTCCAACATGATAAGATGACTCTGTTTCCATAACCATAACTGTGGATCTCCATTATTTTGAAAGGTCATATAAGTATTCTATGTTATGGATACATGATTATTTGTGTAACCAATTTTCCATTAGTGGGTATCCTGGTGGTTTGCGACCTGTGATGAGTAGCTTTGAACATGCATCATTGTGCACATCCATAGTTATTTCTAAGATCAGTTCCTGGAAGGCAAATTGCAGAGTTCAAGGGCGTGTCCTATGTTAGGACTTTTAAAGAAAAGACTTAGTTCAGTTCAGTCTCTCAGTCATGTCCGACTCTTTGCCACCCCACGAACTGTGGCACACCAGGCCTCCCTGTCCATCACCATCTCCTGCAGTTCACTCAGACCCACGTTCATTGAGTCCGTGATGCCATCCAGCCATCTCATCCTCTGTCATCCCCTTCCCCTCCTGCCTCCAATCCTTCCCAGCATCAGAGTCTTTTCCAGTGAGTCAACTCTTCGCATGAGGTGGCCAAAGTACTGGAGTTTCAGCTTTAGCATCATTCCCAGGGCTGATCTCCTTCAGAATGGACTGCTTGAATCTCCTTGCAGTCCAAGGGACTCTCAAGAGTCTTCTCCAACACCACAGTTTAAAAGCATCAATTCTTCAGCACTCAGCCTTCTTCACCGTCCAACTCTCACATCCATACGTGACCACTGGAAAAACCATAGCCTTGACTAGGCGGACCTTAGTCAGCAAAGTAATGTGTCTGCTTTTGAATATGCCATCTAGGTTGGTCATAACTTTTCTTCCAAGGAGTAAGTGTCTTTTAATTTCATGGCTGCAGTCACCATCTGCAGTGATTTTGGATCCCAGAAAAATAAAGTCTGACACTGTTTCCCCATCTATTTGCCATGAAGTGATGGGACCAGATGCCATGATCTTCGTTTTCTGAATGTTGAGCTTTAAACCAACTTTTCCGCTTTCTCTTTCACTTTCATCAAGAGGCCTTTTAGTTCCTCTTCACTTTCTGCCATAAGGCTGGTGTCATCTGCATATCTGAGGTTATTGATATTTCTCCCGGCAATCTTGATTCCAGCTTGTGTTTCTTCCAGTCCAACGTTTCTCATGATGTACGCTGCGTAGAAGTTAAATAAGCAGGGTGACGATATGTAGCCCTGACGTACTCCTTTTCCTATTTGGAACCAGTCTGTTGTTCCATGTCCAGTTCTAACTGTTGCTTTCTGACCTGCATACAGATTTCTCAAGAGGCAGGCCAGGTGGTCTGGTATTCCCATCTCTTGAAGAATTGTCCACAGTTTATTGTGATCCACACAGTCAAAGGCTTTGGCATAGTCAATAAAGCAGAAATAGATGTTTTTCTGGAACTCTCTTGCTTTTTCCATGATCCAGCGAATGTTGGCAATTTGATCTCTGGTTCCTCTGCCTTTTCTAAAACCAGCTTGAACATCAAGGAGTTCACAGTTCACGTGCTGCTGAAGCCTGGCTTGAAGAATTTTGAGCATTACTTTACTAGCGTGTGAGATGAGTGCAATTATGCAGTGGTTTGAGCATTCTGTGGCATTACCTTTCTCTGGGATTGGAATGAAAACTGACCTATTCCAGTCCGTGGTCTTTGCTGAGTTTTCCAGATTTGCTGGCATATTGAGTGCAACAGTTTCACAGCATCATCTTTCAGGATTTGAAACAGCTCAACTGAAATTCCATCACCTCCACTAGCATTGTTGATAGTGATGCTTTCTAAGGCCCACTTGACTTCACATTCAAGATGTCTTGCTCTAGATTAGTGATCGCATCATGATTATCTGGGTAGTGTAGATCCCTTTTGTACAGTTCTTCTGTGTATTCTTGCTACTATAGACTGTCAAATTCCAACAGATTAGTTTTCAACTGGAGCTGATGGAAGATATGAGAAGTGGAAACATATGCCCGAGGACAAGAAGAGCACAGAGGAAGGTATGAATGCTAGGAAGTGTAATGTGTATTTCAGTCCTTGCTAACCTGAGCGTGATGAGAGCAAGTAAGTGATGGCACAGAACTTCAGCTCTGCCGTGAGTTTCTAAATATCCTTATGACACTTCCTCTTTCCTCATACAGTGCACAGCACACAGTGGGTGGGTAATAAAACTTTGTTGAACTGAACTGAGTCAGCACAGAAGTCTGTAACCCCTGTGTTCCCTCAGAGCCCTTTCAGCCTAGACTTGTGGGATAAAAATACAGCAAAGGAGAAATTGACAGAGGGTCTTGATTTATCACAATTTTGTGATTAGGAAGAAAGAATGAAAGTGAAAGTGAAAGTTGCTCAGTCATGTCCGACTCTTTGGAACCCTATGGACTAGACAGCCCATGGAATTCTCCAGACTAGAATACTGGAATGAGTAGCACTTCTCCAGGGGATCTTCCCAACCCAGGGATCAAACCAAGGTCTCCTGCATTGCAGGCAGATTCTTTACCAGCTGAGCCACCAGGGAAGCCTGAGAATACTAGAGTGGGTAGCCTATCCCTTTTCCAGCAGATCTTCCCAACTCAGGAACTGAACCAGGCTCTCCTGCATCGCAGGCGGATACTTTACCAGCTGAGCTACCAGGGAAGCCCATGGAGGAAGAATATTATCCTACAACATTGCTTTTTGTCAGTAATTTACACTCCCAATTTTGATTCTATGGCCTTTTAAACATGAAGGAAATATATAATGGGATGAAAGTATGAAACACTCGTACAATCGTTTATCATGCTCAGGGGTATTGATTCTCTGAAATGCTCTTGAACCTGGGTATGCTTCCAGCATGCAAAGATTGCTGTCCTACGACATGATCCCCTCTCTCTGCTCAGCAGGGTCATCTCAAGTCCCTCTGTGTTCTCCTTGGCACTAACACAGGGGTTCTCTAAGGACAGAAAACCACCCCTTGCCCCACACACAGCACCATGGAGGGAGATCTTCCTTATCTTTCACTTCCAAATCTGAAGGATGCTTTGAGGTCTCATTCTTTCATTTATTTATTTATTTTAATTTCTGTGGCCTTGTTGCAAGGAATATGGTATCTTAGTTCCTTACCTAGGGGTTGAACCCATGCCCCATCCATTGGAAGCATGGAGTCTTAACCACTGGATCACCAGGCAAGTTCTGAGGTCTGATTTTTGAATAATACCCTCTGTTAAGCCAGGGCTGCCTTTTCCTGAAGCCACTTCTCTACATAATGTAGAACCCTGTGAGGCCATTCACCACATACTGCCATTTTCTCTCATTGGCCTCAACCTACAGGAAGTCTGTATTCATTTTCTAGCCCTGCCATACAAAATACCACGTTTCATGGCTTAAAAGCACAGTCGTTTATAATCTCACAGTTCTTTGGGCCCAGAAGTCTGGGCACAGTACCTAGCTGGGTCCTCTACCGTAGCTCTCACATGGTAGGGGCTGGAGTTGGCTCTTAGGTGGAAACTCCAGGACAGATTCTGCGTAAGCCCATTTGAGCGCTGGGTGAATTCAGTTCCTTGCGGATGTAGGACTGAGGTCCCATTGCCTGGCTGGCTGTCAGCCAGAGCCTGGTCATTGCTGTCAGAGGATGCCCACCTTCCTTTCCGCTGCTTTCGTGTGGTTGCCCTTCAGCAATGGTGGGTTAAGTCTCCCTCACACCACCAAGGTCTCTGACTCCTTTTGCTGCATCTCTCCCAGCCCGGCCAGAGAAAGTTCTCAACTTTTATGGGCTCGTGTGATTAGATTCAGTTCAGTTCAGTTCAGTCGCTCAGTCGTGTCTGACTCTGCAACCCCATGAATCGCAGCACGCGATTAGGCTATCTGAATAATCCAGGATGATCTCCCTATTTTTAGGCTTGTAATGTTTAAAAGACACTTGCTCCTTGGAAGAAAAGCTATGATAAACCTGCACAGCAGTGACAAATTTAATACTTATTAAATGGTTTATTTAATAAACAATGTTAAAAAGCAGAGACATTACTTTGCCTACAAAGGTCCATATAGTCAAAGCTATGGTTTTTCCAGTTGTCATGTATGGATGTGAGAGTTGGACTATAAAGAAAGCTGAGGACCAAAGAATTGATGCTTCTAAACTGTGGTGTTGGAGGAGACTCTTGAGAGTCCCTTGGACTGCAAGGAGATCAAATCAATCTGTCTTAAAGGAAATCAATCCTGAATGTTCACTGGAAGGACTGATGCTGAAGCTGAAACTCCAATACTTGGGTCACCTGATATGAAGTGCTGACTCTTCAGAAAAGACTCTGATGTTGGGAAACATTGAAGACAGGTAGAGAAGAGGATGACACAGATGAGATGGTTGGATGGCATCACCAACTCAATGGACATGAGTCTGAGCAAAACTCATGAGATGGTATGGGGTCATGAACAGTTGGACATGACTGAGCAACTGAAGAACAACAAATGTTAATTACATCTGTAATATCCTTTTAGGCACTGGAAGCTAACAGTGCCAGGGATTAGATTATGGACATGTTGGGAAGAAGAGGCATTCTGCCCTCTTTAAGGGGTGACGCCAGGAATCCAGCTTTCCTTGCAGCTGTCTCTCTGATAAGGTCTAGCATGAGGCCCGGTGTTCTGTCTCCTCTGGTTTTAATCCTTCCTCACTCTATGGAGCCCTCTCTGTGGTCCATGGTCCCAACCACAGTTTCAGGGGAAACTAGGTTCTGTGTCTGAGAAGGCAATGGCACCCCACTATGTACTCTTGCCTGGAAAATCCCATGGATGGAGGAGCCTGGTGGACTGCAGTCCATGGGGTCGCTAAGAGTCGGACACGACTGAGTGACTTCACTTTCACTTTTCACTTTCATGCATTGGAGAAGGAAATGGCAACCCACTCCAGCGTTCCTGCCTGGAGAATCCCAGGGACGGGGGACCCTGGTGGGCTGCAGTCTATGGGGTTGCACAGAGTCAGACACGACTGAAGTGACTTGGGAGTAACAGCTTCTGTGTAAATACGCCAATCGTCTCCCCCCTTTTTAAAGCACTTTAAAATTGATAAAGCAAGGTAGGTGAGGAAACTAGACTCTAAACATGCAAGGCACATCAGGAATGAGGGCATTGACAGAGTGTGGGGTCACCCTGCGAGGGCCAGAAGTACATCTCAGGTCTCCAGACTGCTAGGCTGTTATCCTTTCCTATTCCCTGCCAACCATAAGCCACGTAGCTAAGGAACATACCCTCCAGCTTTCCAAGAGAATCCCAAGGGAGAGGCCGGCAAGCCTATTAGAAGTTTGGCAGGTTATTACTGGGCTCCAGTTGCTGAGGATCTGCAATGGAAGCATCCTCCTGTAGTGAATGACACACTCTGGTCACTGGCACAGACTAAATGGAGACACCAACTTGAACAGAACTTCCCTGCCTTTTCCAAGCTGGCACATGGCTCTGACTTGGCCATAGTTTGCTCCAAGTAACAGACTGAAAGAGAGAAGAGAAGGTCAGAGAACTACAGAACAGTTGAGTTGTGAGAGGGCAGCAATTTAGAGATCACCTAGTCCAAATCCTTCACCTGATTTTAGAGATGGAAAATGGAGGACTACAAAGATGAGGAGGTTGCCCAACTGCACTTATCCTTAACACCCAGCCTTTCTGCTGCCCAGAGCAGAATTCAGTTCTCAACTCTGTGATATCCTGGTCCCTTCTATTCAGTCATCCTATAAACCTAACCTTACGACCCACAGTCCATGACTTATGACTTATGTGTGTGTAGACACACAAACGTGTTTGTTCGTATTCACCCGACCACCACCACACACTGCTGCTTCCCTGATGGCTCAGAGGTTAAAGCGTCGGCCCCCAGTATGGGAGACCTGGGTTCGATCCCTGGGTCAGGAAGATCCCCTGGAGAAGGAAGTGGCAACCCACTCCAGTATTCTTGCCTGAAGAATCCCATGGACGGAGGCTTGGTGGGCTACAGTCCATGGGGTCGCAAAGAGTCGGACACGGCTGAGCGACTTCACTTTCACTTTCACCAGCACACACACGCATGCGCTAGCAAGCTCAGTCGAGTGAATGGTTGAGAGCTGGGACTCTGAAGTCAGGCTCTCTAGGCTCAAATCTCTACAGTGCTAACCTTGGGTAAGTTACTTAACCTCTCTGTGCTTCACTTTCCTCATTTATAAGTGAGAATACCACTAATACCCACTTTATAGGGTTGTTTTGAGAATTCACTAAAATGCTATATGTAAAGGGCTTTAAATGGTATCTGACATATAGTAAGTGCAGGGAAATTGCTTGTTATTATTTCCAGAATGGTTACTGTCATACCTATTTTTTCTCTCAGGGAAGAAATAAAGACCTAATAAAAATAATTATGTCATGCAATAATACTCACAGGCTGAAGTGCCTGGAGGGGCTGGGGTAAAAGTGGGGTGGGTGTAAGAAAAATTGTGCCAGCCTCCTCAATTGCATTTGATTTTCCATTTTGAAAGAGAAATGAACACAAGGAAATATTTCTGTACTCTAGGAAAAACAGCAGTGCACTTTGGGATCCGTACTAGGAACAATAAGGAGTGGTGGGGACTGTGGTTAACTGGAGCAGAACAGAGCACGTGCCCTTTTCAAAGGGGTAGTTGCTAGTCAGTTTCACCTCATCGCTGCCATGTGGGAATTCCAATCTGATGTTGTCAGATCTCTTGATTTTTTTAAGAGAAGCCAGAAATCTGCATTTTTTCAGGCAGAATCTTCCAGTTATTAAAGGTTGGCTCAACTCTTTGAAAACACTGGATGAGCCAAGCAAAACATCTGTGGACCAGATTCAGCCACAGCTGCCAGGACTCATTTTCTGCCCTATACTTGTGTGCGATAGGCATCATCTTACGCAATCCTTCAGTGTCCACGTAAGCAATGTTGGGTGGCTCTCAGCGGCCGCATCTGGGGAGGAGCTAAAGAAACGCGGAGTGGCAGCTCGCTGCAGGTAACTCAGCTAGTTAAAGGGGGAAATCTGAGATTACGAACTGGATTTTCCCAGTAGACTGCATCCCTGTTCCTAAGACAGGCCTTTCCTTCTCTGGGCTTCAGTTTGCTCATAAGCAAAATGGATAAAGAAAATCTGGGTTTTCTCCCAATCCTTCTTGAGTACTGTCATAACTTCTGACTACTCCTTATCAACGTAATACCTACCAGGCTCTAAGTTAGGTGCCTTACCTGGTGGGACCTGTGCTGTTTTTGACTCCTCGTTTCCCTCCTGTTGGGGAACATTCCTGCTTCTCTTCATGTGTTTCTGGTAGAGCCGTTGATTAGGATACAAAGCAAACCCCAGCCAATGGCCACATGATCCAAGCCTGGCCAATCATGGCTCTCCATCTTCTTGTTAACCGTGATTAATTAGTTCAAGAGGTGGGAATGTGACCCAAGCAGGATCTGAAGGGACCTTCTCTGGGATTGCCATGCAGATGCTGGGAGAAGGACACACTTTCTTTGTTGGGATGCTAAACAGGGGCTGCTGGTGGCCCTGTCCTTACTATGTTGCAAAGGCCTCTGCAATAGGAGAGAAAGAAGCCAACATTCAGAAAGGCAGAAACAAGCAGAGACTAAGAGACAGATGGAGAGGGAATCATGTGGTTCAGAATTCAGTCCTCGGTTCCAGGTCCCAAAGCCCTTGTCCCTACAGCTCTTCCTCAGCTACAATGGGCTACCCCATTACTCTCTGAACCATAGGAAACGATCAGTTCCTTAACAAATTCCTTAAGCAGGTTGGGTTTCTGTTAATTGCAGTAAGAAAATTTAGACAATTGCAAAAAACTTTTGCAGCCGCCCAAATTCAGACAATGACATTAGAATCTAAGGTCCACTAGAACATAGCTGTGAGAGCAGAGTCATATCAGTCTTGGCTGCTGCTGCATATCCAGCGCTGCGAGCAGTACCTGGCTTAGAGGAGATTCTCAGGAAATGTGCTAAACGAACAGAGTACAGGAGTATTTTCTTATAGAATTCTCACACAGAATCTGGGAGAGGCATCACTATCCACAGTTCCAAATGGCAAGATGAGGTCAAGTTCATCCAGCTAGACAGTAGGTGACGTTATTCATAAACCTGGATTTGTGTCATCTCTCAGCCCCCTTCTTGCCTTCACTGATGCAGGGAATCAGATCTTTCAAAAGCACAGGCTTAATTCAATCACCCTTACTTCAAACCCTACCCTGGGGTCTACTGGTCTGCCAGTCAGCCCCAGGGGCTGGAGTCCAGGGCAGGCCCACTCCGCATCATCATTTGGGCCTTTGCCACTGTCCCCACTTCTTCAGCTTGGCTTTTCTGCAGCGCCCAGCCAGCTTCCAGACAGAGTTTTTCTGCCTGGTCGCTGTTTTCCCCCGATGCTGTGAATCTGTTCCAAGTTTCTGGTGAGTTATTGGATCCTCAGTTTTAAATCTTTTTCATATGCAAGTAGTTTATTCTCATTAAGAGAAATCCTATCTTCTGCTTGTTTAACTCTGTCAGTTAAATCCGTTAAGTTTATTTGTGTTTGCCCAGTGGTAATTTTTATTGAGAGAACATCTGAAACCATCTGCGGGGAGGAAGTTCTCGAAGCCGAGGAGTGCCCCAGCTCTGTTACTGATTTTCCTGACATCACAACCACCCAGAACGGCTCCTTCCACCCGTAGGAGGCTGACCACAGGCTGCTCATCCTTTTGAGTTTTGAATTTGCATAGGAGCAGACTTGACTCTCAAGACTCCACACCGAGTGCTTTTTTAGTTGAAGGGGTTTTCAGAGAAGGGTATCCCTGAAGAGCTAGGTTTAATGATTTCTGATGCAGGGTGTTAATGAGCAGTTTTCTGCCTTCCGAAGAAGGGAAAGGACCCAGAATGAACTCCTCCGCCCAGACATGATCATTCCCACCTCTATCCTCACCCTCACCCCAGGGATCCTACTTCACTTTGTACCATTAACAAGTCTCTGGTACTTTCCCTCTCTGGTTAGATTCATCTTCCTTATTTCTCTTCTAGACTGAAAGCTTTGAGTAAGTAAAATTAGTTAACCCCCTAGTTTAGTCAATGGAGTGTCTAGAATATAGAAGCTCTTTTCAGTATTTGATGAATGAATGAATGAATCTGTGGACATCATAATCTTCACACAGCACCTGCCTTCGCAGAATACCTCTATCAGGGATAATCAATCACAAGGAAATGACCGTAGGAGTCCCAGGGAGATGGTTATCATTGCACCTGTTTTTTAAACATTTATTTTCCTATCTTCATTTTCCTTAAGGAAAAAGAACCTCACCTTGTTAATCAAAAGTTTCCTGTGTTCATTTTTTCCCATGAAAATGGCAATTTCCAAATCATATAGAACAAAGATAAGCACAATTACAAAACCTGGCAACTGAAAGATACACTGTAGATTTCAGAATAGAAAGAAAAGCTTCACTTTTCAAGTCCCCTCATTCCCATCCAGGTTTTTCAGCATCCCATTTTGACTTAAAAGAAATTTGTAAGAGACTGAGCTTTCAACTATTAATTAAGCTGTCAAGATAGTGAGCTCCCCATCACCAGAGGTAAGCAAGTGGAGGTTGGATGACTAACAATGGAGAAAACAGAATAGAAAATACTGACTAGAATACAGTGAGAACTGTAATAATAATGTGATTTCCGAACCCCCAAGTAACAGATTCAACTCCATAGCTGGAAGACAGAAAGCAGTAGTGGAAAATAGCATAAGATTTAGGTGTAAGCAGTCTCGAACCTGACTTTTGTCTCCAGTAATAACTCCCTGTGTGACCTTGAGAAAGTTACATAATTTCCCTGATTAAATATAAATTATAAAGATCCTAGCACAGTGCCTAGCACAGAGTCCATTAAAATATTCTATCCTTCTTTATTTTAGGAGGGGTGTGATAGATCACAAAATTGGCCCCAAATCCCTCCCCTCCCATCCCATCCTTTATATATATTCATTTCCAAAGTGACATTAACTCCTCCCATTCAAAGACAGACTCCATCTAGGAATCAGGGGTGGTCATGTGATTTGCTTTGCCCAGTGGGCACGGGCGCATGTGGTACAGCGGAGGGAACCCTAAAACTATGACCACATGAGCCCGATTACCTGCTGGATGGAAGCGACCCATAGCTAATTTCCCCTGCTCACTCTGGGCAGCATGTAACAGAGGCCACTTCAGGCCCTCCAGCTCCCCAGCCATCCCTCCAGCTAACCGCAGAACTACCTGGTTGACCAATAGATTCGTAAGCGGTAATAAAATAGTGGTTATCAGCCCCTAGGTCTTGGGGTAGTTTGTTACACAGCAAAAACTGGCTATTACAAGCATATTGGAAAAGCCATCTGTCATTAATAATAAGAATCAATGTGGAAACTGCATTTGCTTCTCAAAAACTCACTCAATAGGTGACTTTGCCATATTATGGATATGTCTCCTAATGCAGTGGCTATCCCTGTGAATAGAACTGTCAAAATACAGCTGAATTGTTTATCAGGCTTTTAGCTAATTTAATCTACAGAAATTCATGTTATGCTTAAAACAATAAATTTTAATGCTGGGGCTGCTAAACGCAAAAAGAAATTTAAGCCGTATTTACACAAGTGCTACATTCCCAGGAAGACCCACAGGTCCTCCTTGAGCTGAGGCTGGCTTGGGGCATCGCTGGTGTTCTTCCTCTGAGAGAGACTGTCTGTGATCCCTGGGAAAAGCAGAGAAATAGTCAAACATTATTTAGAGCCCACTTCAATATTACCTAAAAAGCACCATTCACAGGCTTTGATGTCTTAGCTTGGTAGAAATAACACTTCCCTCATCAAAAACGTTGTTTGATCCTTGAGTTCCATTTTTTTTTTTCCTTTTAGATATTAACTCAGAGCATTTCAGTCTCCCCCGGGGATGAAGCGTTGAAAGTGGGCAGTTGATTTAGTGAATACAGTTACTTAACGTCATTATTATTGCAGCCCTGAAAGGGGAGACTGTCCCAAGTCCTGCTGACGACCCCACGGCTCCTGCTCCACCCCCACCCCACGGTCCCCACACAGATTATCTCACACCTGATAACGACAGCTCTTCTGCCTCCAGCACTTCTACCTTTCAAGACCCTGGCTATATACACCACTGGCATATCTTTTAAAGATGCTAATCGCACGTGATCTTCTTGCTCAGAAATCTGCGATAGCTCCCGATTGCCTCGGTCCCTGAGACCCATCTCCTTTCTCTGTTGTGTTAGTTTCCTGGGGCTGAGGCTACAAAGTACCACAAACTGGGCAGCTTCAGGAAAAGAAATGCGTTGTCTCAGGGTTCTGGAGGCTAGAAATCCAAGATCAAGGTGCTGGCAGAGTTGGTTCCTTCTCAGGGTTGTGAGGGAGATTCTGTTACCCTCTCCCCAGCTTCAGTAGACTCTAGCAATCCTTGGCTTGACGATGGCATTCTCCCTGTGTCTTCCCATCACCCTCTCTCTATGCATGTCTGTTTCTGCTTCCAAATTTCCCCTTTTTATAACGACACTGCTGCTGCTGCTGCTGCTGCTACTAAGTCGCTTCAGTCGTGTCAGACTCTGTGCGACCCCATAGACGGCAGCCCACCGGGCTATTGAATTAGGGCCCACTTTCATGACTTCATCTTAACTGGATCTTCTTCAAGAACCCTGTATCCAAATAAGCTCACAGTCACAGGGTCAAGGCATTAGGACTGCAGCATCTCTTGGTGAACACAATTCAACCCAGAGCACCTGATGTTTTTAAGGTCCTTCACGAGCTGGGCCCACACTCCCTGCTCAGAGTAGTCCCTCAGATGATCCTTGTACCTTCATAACTCTGGCTTGA
Source organism: Madoqua kirkii (assembly GCA_006408675.1). NCBI lineage: Eukaryota > Metazoa > Chordata > Mammalia > Artiodactyla > Bovidae > Madoqua > Madoqua kirkii. The sequence continues at coordinate 29,058 of SJYC01043208.1, forward strand.
CACCGTCAGATGTCATCCACAGTATATCTGAGCTCAGATTTCTATTCTGCCATCTAACAGCTCACTTGTGCCCTCTGTGCCTCAATCTCTTCATCTCTAAAATGGGATAATAACAGTACCTACCTCAAGAGGATTGATGTGAGTGCTAAATTAACTTGGACGGAAACCCTCTGAACAGTGCCTGACTCATAAGAAGCATTCAATGAAGGCTAATTACTGTAATCTTTATGTTTTTTTGAAGTCTTTCCTTATTTCTTCCTGCTAATGAGGCTCACTCTTCCACTGTCCTCAGGTTGTGGCATCCAAAGGTCACACTGTGAGTCACGCGGCTAAAACCAGGACCTCTTCCCCAAGTCCAGCGCTGGCTGTACTGCCTAACTCCTCTATGGCTATGCTCACCTGAATCTACATGTCGCTTGCCCTCCTCTGACTCCTTTCTGCAGTCCCAAACTGTTTCCAGTTTGATCCACGAAAGTCTTCATTTTCTAAAAAAACCTAGCTTCCAATCTGAGCTAAACGTGCCGTAAGTGTTAGCAGCCTTTGTTCTGTTACGTGTTAATTTGTCACTTGGGGATACAGAGGGGACAGGAAAAGCACTGAGCACTGGGTAATGGATTTCTCCAGAGTTTGCCCCCAGTCTTCATCAGCATCCTAATTATTCCACACCTTTTTAATAGAGGAAGCATTAGCATTCCTAAACTGCGTAGGGGTCTGATTGAAATAATGTCTCCTGAATTATCTTTTCATAAACGGAAAAAATAAATGAGTGGGAACCTCTGCAGACACAGCCTTCTCCTGGGCGGCAACCTGGCCCAGCGTCTTGGGAGTGGGGGTGTGAGGGGAGAGTGAACAGGCTATGGCTATGTTTGACCCACTGAGGGCAGGAGAGGTTGTCCATTCCCTTTGCTGCTCGTCCTCCACCATCCTTCCTCACCATGCTCATCCTTTGGGTCCAGATCATGAGACCCTTCCTCCTTCAGAAAGCCCTCTCTGACTTTCTTTCCTGGTTACATGTAGAATACATGCCCCTCAGTCAGTCAGTTCAGTCACTCAGTCGTGTCCGACTCTTTGCGACCTCATGAATCACAGCACGCCAGGCCTCCCTGTCCATCACCAACTCCCGGAGTTCACTCAGACTCATGTCCATCGAGTCCGTGATGCCATCCAGCCATCTCATCCTTGGTCGTCCCCTTCTCCTCCTGCCCCCAATCCCTCCCAGCATCAGAGTCTTTTCCAATGAGTCAGCTCTTCGCATGAGGTGGCCAAAGTACTGGAGTTTCAGCTTCAGCATCAGTCCTTCCAAAGAACACCCAAGACTGATCTCCTTTAGCTTCTGTTTCTTCCAGCCCAGCATTTCTCATGATGTTTGCTGCATATAAGTTAAATAAGCAGGGTGACAATATATAGCCTTGATGTACTCCTTTCCTATTTGGAACCAGTCTGTTGTTCCATGTCCAGTTCTAACTATTGCTTCCTGACCTGCATACAGATTTCTCAAAAGGCAGGTTAGGTGGTCTGGTATTCCCATCTCTTTCAGAATTTTCCACAGTTTATTGTGATCCACACAGTCAAAGGCTTTGGCATAGTCAATAAAGCAGAAGTACATGTTTTTCTGGAACTCTCTTGCTTTTTCGATGATCCAGCAGATGTTGGCAATTTGATCTCTGGTTCCTCTGCCTTTCCTAAAACCAGCTTGAATACCAGGAAGTTCACAGTTCATGTATTGCTGAAGTCTGGCTTGGAGAATTTTGAGCATTACTTTACTAGCATGTGAGATGAGTGCAATTGTGCGGTAGCCTGAACATTCTTTGGCATTGCCTTTCTTTGGGATTGGAATGAAGACTGACCTTTTCCAGTCCTGTGGCCACTGCTGAGTTTTCCAAATTTGCTGGCATATTGAGTGCAACAGTTTCACAGCATCATCTTTCAGGATTTGAAACCGCTCCACTGGAATTCCATCACCTCCACTAGCTTTGTTCACAGTGATGCTTTCTAAGGCCCACTTGACTTCACATTCCAGGATGTCTGGCTCTAGATTAGTGATCACACCATCATGACTATCTGGGTTGTGAAGATCTTTTTTGTACAGTTTTTCTGTGTATTCTTGCCACCTCTTCTTATTATCTTCTGCTTCTGTTAGGTCCATACCATTTCTGTCCTTTATTGAGCCCATCTTTGCATGAAATATTCCCTTGGTATCTCTAATTTTCTTGAAGAGATCTCTAGTCTTTCTCATTCTGTTGTTTCCTCTATTTCTTTGCATTGATTGCTAAAACTCTTAATTCTCTTGTATGCCCCATCTTCCCACTATTGTTCTATGCTACAGCCCTTGCCAGCTTGAGGACGAATTTTTCAAGGGCAAAGGGCAATTGGAAGCTCTTTTTGTCCTCTCTGTAGCTGCCAGCACAAGCCTCAGGCCCACAGAAAGTCTCAACAATTAGCTATTCACTTAACAGAAAGGAAATGAGTCTCAATGGATCCTGGTCCCTCCTCCAATTTCTCCCATTCCAGCTGCCTCTCCAGATATGACTATTCCCAGGGACTCAGCTCACAGCAGTGAAATACTTGGTAGAGCTTAATGAGCAAGGAAGGCCTCCCTAGCAGTCAGGAGTCTCAACAGGGAATGGGCTGCCTTAGAAGAAAAAGTTCACCATCTCTGGGAGCATCAGGGCAGCTGAGGGGAGACTCTTGGTGGCTCCATGGCTCCATGTCTCTAAGGTTCCATGGCTCCAGGTCCTCTGACACTAGCACTCTAGTCTGTTTCATGTCATTCTCTGTAAAGGAAACACCAGCCCCTTTGAGCAACTCCCAGGCCACGTGTTAAGAAGGAAATCTGTAGCCAAAGCCCGCCACTTTGTTAAAACTGGTACAAACAGAACATCTCACGTTTTGGAGCTGTCACTCCATGGAGAGTCATTCACATAAATGTAAGGTCCTCACGGGTTTGATGGCAACACAAACACCACTTGTGGCTCAATTAAGGAAGCGGTAATTAAACAGAGGGAACAGCACGCAGTCTCTCCAATCTTATCTTCCCACTGGGGCTTGGTCCCGCTGATTAGCAGGACCCAGTGTGCTTAGAGGAATCAGCCCCAGGGCCTGTGCTCCTGTCCAAGGCACAGTTCACCTGGGCAAGGGGTGGATGGAGGAAAGTCGAGGGGACAAAGCCCATCTTTCACAATAGCCAGTGCAGTCAGCTGATAAAAAATTATGGTACATTAAGTGCATCTCCTTGGAAGGAAAGTTATGACCAACCGAGATAGCATCTTCAAAAGCAGAGACATTACTTTGCCAACAAAGGTCTGTCTAGTCAAGGCTATGGTTTTTCCAATAGTCATGTATGGATGTGAGAGTTGGACTGTGAAGAAAGCTGAGGGCTGAAGAATTGATGCTTTTGAACTGTGGTGTTGGAGAAGACTCTTGAGAGTCCCTTGAACTGCAAGGAGATCCAAACAGTCCATTCTGAAGGAGATCAGTCCTGGGTGTTCATTGGAGGGACTGATGCTGAGGCTGATACTCTAATACTTTGGCCACCTCAGGTGAAGAGTTGACTCATTGGAAAAGACCCTGAGCTGGGAGGGAATGGGGGCAGGAGGAGAAGGCGACGATAGAAGGTGAGATGGCTGGATGGCATCACTGACTTGATGGAGGTGAGTCTGAGTGAACTCTGGGAGTTGGTGATGGACAGGGAGGTCTGGCTGCTGTGATTCATGGGGTTGAAAAGAGTCAGATACGACTGAGTGAACTGAACTGAAGTGCATCTCAGGGGATGCAATAGGGCCCTCTGGAGATTAGTCACAATTCTTTGGTTCTCAAATAATTATAGTCAATGTTTTTATTTTTCTTTTGTTCTAAGAATAAGTATTGGAGCTTCCCCAGTGGAGACGTGGCTAAGACTCCTCGCTTCCAATCCAGGGGCCCAGGTTTAATCTGTGATCAAGGAACTAGATCCCACATGCTGTAATTAAGACCTGTTGCAACCAAATAGATATATAAATAAATACATTAAGAAAAACAAGAGTAATAAAAGAATAACTGTGCTATGTTAGGAGACCCCACAGAGACTGAACCAGACCTATGTTTGAGTCTCCTGCAGAAGTATGAGTCAGTAGTGGCCTGCTGCAGGGGCAGGGGCTCTGGGTACAGCTACCCGGGTCAGACAGCCTGTTGTGTAAGCCCTCTTGGAGGAGGCCGCCATGAACCCCACCATAGAGCCACGGAACAGATGACCTGTAAACTGCAGAGCAATTATACCACAGAAATGCTCACACTGTTAGAAAGTTCTAGGACCCACAGCAGATTTCCCAACCTGGGGATCTGACAAAGGGACTGAGAACTCCTAGGGAATTTGATTTTGGAGATGAGTGGGATTTGATTACAGAACTTCCACAGGACTGGGGAAACAGAATTTTGGAGGACACAAACAAAACCTTGTGCACACCAGGACCCAGGAGAATGGAGCAGTGACCCCACAAGAGACTGAGCCAGACCTGCCTGTGAGTGTCCAAGAGTCTCCAGTGGAGGCGTGGGTTGGCTGTGGCCTGCTGCAGGGTCAAGGGCACTGAGGGCAGCAGTGCATAGGCAGGACATTTGAAAGGAGGCCTCAGGCCAAACAACAGGGAGGGGACACAGCCCCGCCCATCAACAGAAAATTAGATTCAAGATTTACTGAACATGGGCCAAAGCCTTTGACTGTGTGGATCACCACGAATTGTGGAAAATTCTTCAAGAGATGGGAATACCAGACCACCTGACCTGCCTCCTGAAGCAACAGTTTGAACTGGACATGAAACAACAGACTGGTTCCAAATCAGAAAAGGACTATGGCAAGGCTGTATATTGTCTGCTTATTTAACTTATACGTGGAGTACATCATGCAAAATGCCTGGTTGGAGGAAGCACAAGCTGGAATCAAGATTGCTGGGAGAAATATCAATAACCTCAGATATGCAGATGACACCACCCTTATGGCAGAAAGAGAATAAGAATTAAAGAGCCTTGATGAAAGTGAAAGAGGAGAGTGAAAAAGTTGGCTTAAAGCTCAACATTCAGAAAACGAAGATCATGGCATCCGGTCCCATCAGTTCATGGCAAATAGATAGGGAAACAATGGAAACAATGGCTGACTTTATTTTCTTGGGTTCCAAAATCATAGCAGATGGTGACTGCAGCCATGAAATTAAAAGATGCTTACTCCTTGGAAGAAAAGCTATGAACAACCTAGACAGCATATTAAAAAGCAGCGACATTACTTGGCCAACAAAGATCAGGCTAGTCAAAGCTGTGGTTTATCCAGTAGTCATGTATGGATGTGAGAGTTGGACTATAAAGAAAGCTGAGCTCCGAGGAATTGATGCTTTTGAACTGTGGTGGTGGAGAAGACTCTTGAGAGTCCCTTGGACTGCAAGGAGATCCAAACAGTTCGTCCTAAAGGAGATCAGTCCTGGGTGGTCATTGGAAGGACTGATGCTAAAGCTGAAACTCCAATTCTTTGGTAACCTGATGTGAAGAACTGGCTCACTGGAAAAGAACTGACGCTGGGAAAGATTGAAGATGATAGGAGAAGGGAATGACAGAGGATGAGACGGCTGGATGGCATCACTGAGTCAATGGACATGAGTCTGAGTAAGCTCTGGGAGTTGGTGATAGACGGGAAAGCCTGATGTGCTGCAGTCCACAGGATAGCAGAGTCGGACATGATTGAGTGACTGAGCTGAACTGACTGAACAGTGCTATGAGATAGCTGCTGCTCTTGGCTTCATTTTTCCAGATAAGGAAACTGAGGCATGGGCCCCAGTCCATTCACCGAGAAAGAGGAATGGCTATGATTTAATCCTCAGGAGTCTGGCTCTAGAGCCCTCTTTCTTAATCATTACACTCGGCTGCATCTCCCTTTTATGAAATGGTCTTTCATAGACCTGGGTCCCCTGAATAATAGATTTATTGTTTGTTAAATACCTACTCAGTTCCAGGAATTCTGCTGTGCAATCAACGAGGAGAATCTCATACTGTATTGTGATTTTCTCCATTTTACCAACAGAGAAACTAAGATCCTTGGAGTTTAAATGCTGTCCCTCACCCAGTTGAGTGACAGATCCTGGAATCTGGAACCTACATCTGTCTGACACGTCAAGTAGTCTATCCTGTCTTTCTTAATCCCAGTTTTAAGTATTTGAGATAGGACTTGTGCAGGTTGAATAGCAGACTAACATATTTTTCACTGGTGTCCTGCTAGGCTGTGAGTTCAGGAGACCACCCAAGAGGATGCTCCAGTACTGAAGGGTTGTGATGGATACTATGCTATGAATTGTGTTCTCCCAAAGTCAGAGTCACATGTTGAAGCTGTCATCACCAATGTGACTGTATTTGGAGGAGAGGGGGTTTAGAAGGTGATTAAGGTTAAATATAGGATCATAAGGATGAGGTCCTAACCCAATAGAATTGGTGGCTTTTTATGAAGAGGAGGAGAAGAGATCTCTTTTTCTCTCCACACTCATGCACAGAGGAAAGGCTATGTAAACACACAAAGAGAAGGTGGCCCTCTGTGAGCCAGGAGGAAAGTACCAGAAATCAGCCTTGTTGGCATTCTGATTGAGACTTCCAGCCTCCAGAATGTGAAAAAGACATTTCTGTTGTTTAAGCCATCCAGACTATGGTATTTGTTTTGAAAGCCCAAGCGGACTGATGTAAAAGTGCTATAATCTTTTTGAAAGATTGCACTGTGTCAAGTGGGGGCTGTGGTTGACCCATTATCTATCTTAAGGATAGATGGATGAATGAGTGGATAAATGGTTGGATGGATGGGTGGATGGATAAATGAATGGATGGATAGATAGATGAACTAAGGAAAGGATGGATGGAAAGCTGAGTATACATGTTATTCACCCAGAGTTAGGGGTCCCATAATCATCTTGGAGGAAATCAGTCTTGAATATTCATTGGAAGGACTGATGCTGAAGCTGAAACTCCAATACTTTGGCCACCTGATGCGAAGAACTGGCTCATTGGAAAAGACCCTGATGCTGGGAAAGATTGAGGACAGGAGAAGAAAGGGATGACAGAGGATGAGATGGTTGGATGGCAGTACCAACTCAATGGACATGAGTCTGGGTAAACTGTGGGAACTGGTGATGGACAGGAGGCTGCAGTCCATGGGGTCACAGAGTCAGACACGCCTGAGCAACTGAACTGAACTAACCCATCTCGGTAGCTTTCTCACTGCTTCCCCTCAGCTTTCCGAGGGGCTGAGGCATGGAGGAGAGGCCTCCACAGGTGCTGATGCTTCTCCATGAGCTGCAGTCCTCATTGCATAATCAATGGATTAATATTCAGCCCTGCCCCCACATGGCTCTCAGAAATATTTGTGGCTGACACAAACACACAGAGCAATCACATCTTGAAATGTCTTCTGCGTGTTTTCAATTCTAGAAATCACATCTCCTGAGTTTGGGGTAGGATTTTTGAGAAGATTAACACTTGCAGGAATCCTGCCAAGGTCCCTGGATCCAGGTCTAGCTTGGGGCGTGGCAAGCATTTTCTGCATACCTACTGTGTGCTTGGTCCACCCACTGTGTGACAAGCCCTACTAAAGGTGCTGGAGACACAGAGGTGAACAGAAACCTGGTCTGCCTCAAGGAATATCCAGTCTCAGGGAGGTTTATGAAGCCTCCACTTCTGTCCACAGAAGCTCTGTTGACCTCCTTCCCCATGCCATCCAGGGAAGTCAAAGGAAAACAGACTCTTCCTTCGCCAGGGAACAGAGCAGTAAATAAGGGGGAACAGAAGGCAGTGCTCTTGAGGACAGCAGGCTCAAACCAAGGGATGGTCTTGCGGGTCATGTCCAAAGGATTGATAAGTGAGAGAAGAGGCCACACTGGAGCAGAAAATTAGGACCGGGGTTCATTTCGAAGGGAGAGTGGGGTGAGGCAGGGCATTGTATTGTGTCAGGATGATAGGGTTAAACAGGAGGCAGGGCCAAAAGGAGGCAGAGGGAGGGAGCTGCCTTTTAGGACAGCGGAGGCTCGGCACAGGCAGGGAGGACTGCTCAGCTGGAGCACAGTGACAGCTGCTGTGTGCTGAGCACCAGGCACCAGGCTTTACAGGGGCAGAATCAAGTCTAAAAATGTCTGTAAAGTGCCCGTGCCAGGGCCATGGCAGGAGCAACCCTGTGACATAGGTTTTGTTTTCCTCATTTTTTTTTCCTCACTAAAGATGAGAAGCTAAAGGTCAGAGTGCCTGATCCTGCCCCACATTGCCCAGAGCCATGATTTCTGTCCCCGTGCGTGTGACCCCAGGATGGTGCCCTTCGCTCCGACTTCTGCTGCCTCCCGGAGGGATGCTCTGAAACCAGCAAAACCTGGTTTTTCCAGGCCTCTTTTTCCTTGTCCGTAAAATAGGTCGTTTGGGGACTAGGTATTGAACAAATTCACATGGTAAAGAAGCATTTGTCGAGTAGGGCTCATTATCCAAGTTAGTGGGGGTGTGGCTACTAATTAGAAGCAGCACAGAGAGGATGATGGTGGTAGACAGTGCATCTGCGCTTGGTCTGTGCTGGCACCGCCTGAGCAGGAGCGGCAGAGAGCTGCATGTGCACAGCGAGCGTGCCCCCTCGGTCACCTGCCTTCAGAGCCCGAGCTCTTTCTGCTCCATCCGCATGGCAGAGAGGAGAGAATAAAAGCCTGGCGCCCAGAGGAGCAGAGAACGCTGGCTCTACCCACTGGTTCTGTGCCCTTTGGCCAACTCACTAAACCTCTCTGGGGCTATTTATCTCTTAAATGGAGACTTAAATGCAAGCGCCCAACTCACTGGGGCTGTTGGGAGACTTTTAGGATGTGACGAACATAAAACACTCAGCCTCAAGTTTGGCACTCGTAAGTGCTAGGCCAATGGCAGTCCTGAAGACAGGCAGGAGGACGAAGGGGAGGACAAAGGGGAGGAGGAGGAAGAGGGGAAGGAGGGGAGGAAGACTTGGAGGGCAAGGAGGACAAGGACGCCTAGTATGTGCCCAGAGTCATCTCTGTTTACCCGGCTTTCCCCATTTGGCTTAGGTGAGCCAGTGGCAGCCATGGGCTAGAGGAACCCCATCACCCACAGTCTCCAGGCAGAGATTTCTCTCCAGGCCTTCCCTGCTCCCTGACAGCCCCTTCCTCGATCCCAACAGCCCCAGAGTCCCAAGTGCAAGGAGCTCCTTAACACACCTACTTCACGCAAGCCCATCATCTGGGCCTGTAAATCAATAGGCTTTCCGTGAACATTTGCAAAATCAAAGACATAGTCAGCTACAGATAATGCATCACACCAGCGAGGCCAGGGCAGAGCTGTCATCTCCAGTCAGTGAGGAAGAAAATCTATGTCTCGTCCTGGCCCCAGTGCCAGTGTCGTGGACGGCTGCCCACTCCGTCTCCATGTGAGCCATGGGGCAGCCGACAGTAGCCACCATGTGTGTGTGGTGGGGGGGGGGGGTGGAGAGAGAGAGAGGAAAATTTGTTATTGTTTTTTGTTGTTGTTTATGTATGTGCGTGTGTGTATTTTTTCCAAGAGGCCATCAGCATTCCGGCAGCGTCCTGAGAAATTCATCAAATTATTTAACCTTTGCTAGAATAAATAATACATGTGCTTTCTCGGGATTTATTCTGATTAAGCCGTTCTGGAGTGGTGCCAGGCCTGAGCCCGCCCCAGGAAAGGCAGGAAGGAAGCTGGTGGCACAGGATGGGAAATCAGGAGGCCAGCTGAGGGCTGGATGGGAGGGGGCCGATGAGGCCAAAGGGCCCTTGTGGCGGAGGTGGACCCCTGTGGACTCCTCGGGATGGTGGGACACAGACGAGGAGGATGGATTCGGCTCGCCTCCGTCTCTCCAGCCGCAAGCTGCCTGCCTCCATCTCTCCAGCCGCAGGCGGCCTGCCTCCATCTTGGCGTGAAGAGGGAGGTGCAGTGCAGAGAGAGCTGCACTTGGGGTTCAGAGACATGGCTCAGACTGGCAGGTGACTGCCTGTGTGCCCAGGAGGCTGACAACCAGGAGGCCTGGATTTAAACCCCTGCCCTGTTCTCTGTTCACTGTGGGTGCTGCCCTCTCCTG